>PVLC010006736.1:41128-67723 GCA_004027655.1 Graphiurus murinus
GGTACTGGGGATTGAACTCAGGGGCATTCTACCTCCGAGTTACACCCCCAGCCCTATTTTTTATTCTTTATTTTTGAAACCGAGTCTCACCAAGTTGCAGAGTGCCTCACTAGGTAGCTGAGGCTGGCCGCAAACCCGGATCCTCTGGTCTCAGCCTCCCGAATGCTGGGATTACAAGCGTGCGCCACCACGCCCGGCTACATTCCCTTTTTAAGGCTCAGTAATATTCCATTGTTTGTACATACTATATTGTGTTTACTCATTCACCCAATGATGGACATTTTGGGGGCTCTTTCAACCTTTTGGTTATTTTCAATAATGCTATAATGAACTTTGGTGTGCGAATATCTCTACTTGAATCCCTGCTTTCAATTTTAATCTTGATTCATGTTTTTAATATTAGGAGACAACATTTATTGATCACGTAGTCCATAACAGGAAATGATCTAAGTCTTTTCCATCTATGGACACCGATAATTAATCTTCATAACAAATCAGTGACATGAGGGATGCTATTGTTTCTATTCCACGCCAATGAAAGCTGAGGCTCAGAAAAGTTCAATAACTTCTAGCAGGTACATATATAGTAAAGACAAAGCAGGCAACCTAGTTTTGTAAAATAAGTGAATAAATTTAAAGATTATCTGAGGGGACAAATAATAGTACTGAAAACCAAGTTATTGGAAATTATAATAATTGCATACTTGACAATAAAAATTTGGAAATCTTATTTTAAGAGTGTAGCCTTTTTCATTTAAACAACGGTAGAACACTACACTGTTTTTGATGTTTAGTAAGTGCTGGGCATTATGGTATGATTACTTCATTTAACCCCCAAGACAGTTCTATGAAGGCAAGCTTGTTGTTATAGCCATTTAAAATGAAGAGTTTCAAGTAAGGTCTACAGAGCATGTGGATAAAATGGTGGAAATCTAAGCCCATATCTATGTGATTCCTGGGTTGAAACTTTTTAATAACTATGCTATCTAGAATTACTCCAAGTACCATCTCACAACCATGACAATGTTTCAAACAAACACACACGTGTTTACGAGGAGATAAGACTTAATGTGCCTTGTGAATTGAAATGAGTCTCCTGAGAGCTATAGGGTGGATCCTGCTCAGTGTGCTTTCGATGGAGCCCAAGGCGATCTGTACTCCACTCAGGAGTCCAGCAGTCCACCAGGGCTCCACGTGGATCTGTCTAACTGTTCCCTACATCTCTCTCCTGAGATCCTCCTACTGGCTGTTTTTATTGAAATAAATATTGTAGGTATGATCGCACATCTAGAACATATTCAAAAGAGTTTCATTACTGCCACTCCAATAATTCCCAAATCTAACCATTTTCCCTCAAGAACAAGCAAGTCCAGGAAAAGACCGATAGCTATCTGTTCAGGAATTATCTACCAAATGTAGAGGTGAGTTTATCTTTCCTGCATTCCAACATTAATTAATTTAGAAATCAGTAGGAGGCATGGTTCACACTGATATTTGCTCCAGGAAAGTTTATGGCAGCCACCATGGCACAAGCAACTTAGGCAGTCGTTATTAGTAGTCATTATTAAGATGGCAAGTTAAAATGGAACACTGCAAGATGTCATGTGTAAAATTAATGTGCCATTACCCTTAACTATAACAATAAAGTTACATTATGAAGGTCAACTATGAGAACAGTTATCCACATGGGATGCACTGCAAATGCATGCTAATCCTCTCTTAATGCAAGATCTAGATGTTAAAACAAATTGGTAAATAAAACCAAATGATAAAACCAGGATAAAATAAAAAATCATAAGTTTGGGCATATAAGACATATAAAGTATATAATTTCAAGATTTTTTTAATCTTTTTTTCTCTGATAATTTTTCCTATAATTTGTCATGAATAGCTGTATAACTTTGATCAAAGTTTCTGTATGCAATATTCACACATCTATAGGTAGCAAAACAAGCTAAATTCCACCTTCTCATTCTAAACATGAGAAAACAAGGATACAGAGATGTTAAAGGACAGATTAGCAGCGTGTGGTGGCTCATGCCTGTAATTCCAGTGCTTGGGAGGCTGAGACCAGAGGAGTTTTGAGGTCAGCCTCAGCAACTTAGTGAGACCCCATTTCAAATAATAACAACAACAACAACAGCAATACTACTACTACTAATAATAATAATAATAAGGCTGGATGTGTAGAAAGCCTCTGTGTTCAATCTCCAGTAACATACACACATGCACACACATACACACTGAAGCTAAGTCTAAGTTTCATTCTAGAATTATATCCCCTGAAGCCTGATAAACTCATTTCAGCTATATTCTCTTTGCTAAGGAACTTTCTCCTTTGATTGACTCTGACATGGTGTAGAAAGTTAGAATTTTATAAGTAAAATAGAGGTCATACTGTTTCATGAACAGATCTATTATAATGTACAAATAAAATGTTTTTGATATCTTTCTTGAAAATTATAAAAATGCTAAGACATGGTTTATTTTTTATCCTCTTTGAATACCTCTAGATGCCCCAGATTTCTAAAATGGTAACAACAACATTTATTTTATATTACATGTGTGAATATTAAATTACATATAATATTTGGGACAATTATTTAAGTCTACTACATATTTGATGAGTATTCAGACATAATATTTTATCTTCTATTTTTTTGAACTGGGGATTGAACCCAGAGACATTCTACCTCTGACCTATACCTCCAGCCCTATTTTATTTTTTATTTTGAAACAGGGTCTCACTAAGTTGCTGAGGCTGGCCTCGAACCTGCAATCCTCCTATCTCCACTTCAAAGATACAAAATGGAAAGAACATGTGCACAATGAGGAAGTGTCACATACTCCTAAGCATTCTCAATTAAAATATGGTACCCACAGCTCTCCCAGATTAGGAGAATATGAATATACAAAAATAGAGACTAATGATTGCAATCTTTCAAATAAGAAAGATACTGTATTGTCCCACTCAAGAAGAAGGAATTCAAGCCCGGCGTGGTGGCACACGCTTGTAATCCCAGCATTTGGGAGGATCCAGGTTGGCGGCCAGCCTCAGCTACCTAGTGAGGCACTCTGCAACTTAGTGAGACCCTATTTCAAAATAAATAAATAAAAAAAAGGGTTGGAGGTATAGCTTGGAGGTAGAATGTCCCTTAGTTCAATCCCCAGTACTGAAAAAAAAAAATTCAATAACCCAATAATCAAAAAAATGGGCAACTGAACTGAATAGATACTTCTCAAAGGAAGACTAAAAATAGCCAAAACAAACATGGAAAAACATTCAACATTATTAGCAATCAAGAAAATGCAAATCAAAACTACACTGAGGTTCCATTTAACTCCAGTTAGAATGACAATCATCAAGAATACAAACAATAATAGATACTGATAGCTGGGCATGGTGGCACACACCTGTAATCCCTGTACTCAAGAGGCTGAGACAGGAGGATGGCAGGTTCGAGGACAGCCTCAGCAAGTAGTGAGACTCTCATCAACCTATTGAGACCCTATTTCCAAGTAAGAAATAAAAATCGGGCTGGGGGTGTAGCTTGAAGTTAGAATGCCTCTGAGTCCAATCCTCAGTACCACACACACGAAATAATCCTAATAATAAATGCCAGCGGGTATATATGTGGGAAACAGGAACACTAATACACTGTTTGTGGGATTGCAAATTAGTACAGCCACTATGGAAATTGGCTTGAAGGTTCCTGGAAAGACTGGTTTTTGAATCTCTGTATGACCCAGCTTTACCTCTCTTGGGTTATCATTCCAAATAATTAAAGTCAGACTTTTATAGTGATACGTGAGCATCCAGGTTTATAGCCAAACATTTCATAATAGCCAAACAACGGAACCAACCTGTCTGTCTATCCACAGATGAATGGATTACAAAACAGTAGAATATACACCCAATGGATTTTTTTAGTCATAAAAAAAGAACAAAATTATGCTATTTGCAGGAAAACAGTGGAAGTTGGGAATCGTATGCTAAGTGAGATTAGCCATTCTCAGAGAGCGAAGGGCCGTGTGTTTTCTCTCATATGTGGAAGAAGCTTGGCAGAAACTAGGAAACGAAAGAGACTTCAGATAAGTGGGGAGACAGACCAGTAAAAGAGAGGAAAGGGATTTGAAGAGGGAGGTGGGGAGGAAGGGACGAGCCTTGACAAGGAATCAGTTCCATCTGTGGACATCGAGGAAGCTATCAATGACAAGCTCAATATTATGAATGGCGAGGAGGAGGGACCGTGGTGGGATCCAGAGGAAAATGCCACGGGGCCACGGGTGGGGATCTCCCAGCACTCTGAACCCCCAAATGGCGTATGGTCACCATGCACCAATAAAAGTCTAGTTTTTTTTTCTTTCCAGTACTGGGGATGGAACCTGGGGGCATTCTACCTCTGAGCCCCAGCCCTATTTTTTATTCTTTATTTTGAAACAGGGTCTCACTAAATTGCAGAGAGCCTCACCAAGTAGCTGTCCTCCAGTCTCAGCCTCCCAACTGCTGGGATTACAAGCATGGGCCACCACGCCCGGCAAAAGTATGGTTTTAAAAGCGACACTTTACTATGTCCCGGGGATTCTGACAATTCCTGAGGGAGACACAACCAAACTTGCTTTGGTATAAATGCCCTTTCTGATAAAAAGAGTTCTACTAATGTATATGTCTAGCACGTTACATATCTTTGTCTACAGAATGTACAGTGAAGATTTATTCACATACTTGCATATTGATATATTCAAATTCGTTGGGAAAATTAAGTCAAAAGGCTAACTGCTCTGAATTGAGTCTTAGAAGTCATACCAAAGACATCTGTCCTGTTGCCAGGAAAGTAAGATAACAATTTGCAACATTAGTCCTTTCAGAAAAATAAAAAATGAAAAAGGGGGATGCCAGCTCCCTGAGACAGCAACTCCGAGTGGTAGCACATCAGCCGTTTTAAAGAAATTACTAGCATGCTGTGTTTGGTTACTGTCTTCCACCTTGCATTTTACAAACCGTATCAAAGCACAGAGTGTAACAGCTCCAATTTCTTTCTCAGCAGCCGCGCTGTGTGAGAAAAATTGACAGATTAACTAGAAGAAAGCCTCCGAATTCACAGTAAACTGCGACTGTCCGTTAGGGCAGAATCCCAGGCCGAAGATCACACATAAAGGGGTGTCTGGATGGTCCACGGTGCTGAGGACCCGTGGCTGGGTCGTGCTCCTCGGGATCTGTGTGGGGAGGGAGAGCCGAGACGCAGGTATGCTGACCCGTGCACAGTGGCTTCGGACTCTCCGGGTGAGGATGAACACCTCGAGTATTTTGGTTATTAGTTTGATGAATCCTCTGCCTGCTACCATCTACAAAATAAACTACACTATAAATTAATGAGGTAAATGAAACTCCAATTGCTTCACAAACAGGTACTGCTTAAACAGATATATAAACTTATCTTTTTTCTTTTATTTTTAATACACGTTTATTGGCGCATTGTAAATATACATTATAATGAGATTCAGAGTGATAGAAACACACCTTCACGTGGTATTTGTTGTGTTTCTTTCCAGTTCTTACCCACTCCCTCCCTCTCCTGTACATATTATTGAGCTTGGTACCAGTAACTTCATATATGTAACTTTTTGAAACTGTTTTCTTTATAAAGTCTACTTTCCTCCTCCCCTCTTCTCTCTCTCAATCCTCACTTCTCTTCCCCAAGCCCCTTCCACTATTCTACTGCAATCTTTCTTCATTTATCTGAAGTCTCTTGTTTCCCATCTTTATTCCAGGTTCCACATATGAGAGAAAACTTAGGACCCCTTACTTCCTGTGACTGGTTGATCTCAATTAGCATAATAGTCTCTAGTTCCATCATTTTTTTCTGCAAATGACATAATTTAGCTTATTTTATTTTATTTTATTTTTTTGGTATTGGGGATTAAATCCAGGGACATTCTACCTCCAAAATATACCCCCATTCTTTTGCATTTTTTTTTGAAACAGAGTCTTGCTAGGTTGCTGAGAGTCTCTCTAAATTACTGAAACTGGTCTCAAACATGAGATCCTCCTGTCTCAGCCTCCCAAGTACTGAGATTATAGGCTTGCACCTCTACACCTGGTTTAAGCTTATCTTTTAAGTTTAGAAAAGCTTGTTTCACCCCAAAACATAGAGTTATTTGAAAAATTTCTTGGATCCTTTTAATGTTATGTATTTTACACTTATTCCTTGGTTTATCTATGTTGTTCTTGTCATTATTGTTATATATTAGAGTTCAATATTAACATAAAAATCAGTGCATCAACATAATTTATTTTTCATTCATGCTCTATGTCTTAGGTTCTTTCGTAGTATGTGTCTACCCTAATCAGGATTATGAAAATATTTACTATTAGCATTCACTTCTGAGATTATCAGCAATGTGAGAAGTGCAAGTGAGAATTAGATTTGGGCCTTTAAATCTTCCACCGGGTTTGATTCATGTCATTTCTCTGCAGATTCCACAAGGACATAAATTTGGCCTTATTCTTGGGGGAAGTGCCACTGTAGTATATGCCCATAAAAAGATGAAAACTAGAATATAAACAAGTCTAAAGCAGCCACAGAATTAATTTTTTCCTTTCCCTTTATCTTTCAAAAAATGTTTTCTTACCTCATTAAAACCCTGACTCTTCCCCCATACATTCATCCAACGAGTATTTATTAAAGGTTTAGCATGTGTGCCAGGTACACATACTTGTTTAAGAATGGCCAAATTTTACGACCCTGGAAAATAAGGATTACCTTGGAAGTTCTGTTAATCTTTACATGAAGGGCCAAGAGTTTTAAGGAGAAAATGCAATTACTTGGAAAACATATTTCAATTGGACGACTTTTCACATAAGCAATTCTGTAAATAATTATGGAATCATGCAGCTTCCAGAGTGTTAGCAATGTGCTTCAGTCTTTTCTTGACACAACGAGCTCGCTGCATGGACAGCAGATTACACCCGCTCTGCTGGCAACCCTTCATGGGCCGCACAGTGAGGAAAACCTACTGAATCGCCACTCCCGCTGAGGGACCGAAGGAGCGCCAGTCACTTGTTCCTGCAGCTGCACAGGGACGTCCCTGTCAACACTGCTTCCAGGAACACTCAGTGTCCTACTTTTACCTCAGATGATTCAAAGTGGATTGGCCAAGGATCATGAAAAGCTTCCAAAGAGAGAAAATCCCGCAGTGTCTGTACTGGGGAAAGGTTTCTTTCTGCTTCTTGCCAAATATGTTGCATGCATTTCTTCAGTGGTTCCAAGAAAACCATGAAGCAAATTAAAATCAATATATAAGTGCAAATCAAAATTCTAGTCCCACATTGACAGAAAGATAGAGGCAAGAGCCTTTCAAATCAAGAGGGGAAAAAAATCCATCACTAAGTCAATCCACAGTGCCTTGCATTCTGTACAGACCAGGACTCGCTCCTGTTGTTAGAACTTTGCAGGACAGGTTGAGTCAGGAAGAGGCACACAGCGTCCAATTAGAAATTCACTGAATTGTGTCACACTCAATAAGACATTGATGCTGTTTTAAGGAGGACTGGTAGGTGTGATTTTTTTATTTTGTGCTGCCTGCATCTGTTTCTGATATTTTCATTCCAAGCCACAATCCTTAGCTATTATTTCTCATTCTTTAAAAATAAGGGAAAGGTGTGAAAAAACGGAAGATAAAGTCAAGGGTCACTTTTTGTTTATAAGTCAAACATGAAAAATCTCAAAACACATCTACCACTTTGAGAGACAGGTTGAAGAGCTTTCATTTGAGAGTTAACTAGCTTTCTGCACTCCAGCATTTGTGGAAAGAACTTTTTTTAAAAAAAATTCAATTGTAATCTTTTTCTTTTTCTTCTTTTTTTTAATATAACAGAAAACAAGTAGGAGGATAGAGAGAGAGTTAGTCTTAGGTAGTGGAGGGTTAAAAGGCTTTCATATCCGCAGATAATCACGGCAACATCTATATTCTCACAGGTATTTAGTATACTACTGGGGTTCCAGGCATACCATTTTGAAAAGAGAGCAAGGAATGGTGTTATATGTAGGTCAAATATTACCTACAGCTGATGGCACAAAACTCAACATCAAGGCGACGTGAGGCCAAAGCAGAGCATGTGGAGGTGAGAAGCAGAAACGCCAGCCCTCCTTCTTCCAATGTCTCTCCAGTAGATTTCTAAAGCACAGGGGACACTGCTTCTAAGGACAGTAAATGGTAGACAGTCTACGTTTTGACCTAAAGCAAAATCATACCCTCTTGTACATGCTGTTCTCAGGACAACTTTTATATAGACCTTGCAGTTCCATAGTATCAGTCATAATAAAAAAAAGTTTACTGGGAACATGGGACTATTTTGAGTCATTAGATAAACGTTTCATTTTATGGAAGAAAAAAAAAAAAAACGGGAAATTCTAAATGCACCCACTAAATTAGTTGGGAGCTAAAGCCACACCATTTAACTGTTGTGTCAGCCCTTTCTCCCTTATCACAAAATTCCAAATTAAAAAAAAAATACCCATTTATATATTTGGTTTCAAAACACTGTGACATGCTGAAACCTTTGGAATATTTGATAAGAGTCTGATATTCTGAGAGTTGAAACAGTAGAATGCCTCTGAGTTCAATTCCCAGTATAAGAAAAGAAAAAAAGAGAAGAGAGGAGAGGGAAGAAAAGAAATGACATATTTCATTTAGCCCATATTACTGGTTTTAAAAATATGATTTAGGTGATACTATGGTTTTGAATGATCCCTCCAAAATTCATCTTAAAATTTAATTGACAGATGAATGGATTATGAAATTATGGAACATACCCACAATGAAACTCTACTTAGTCATAAAGAAGAACAAAATTTTGTCATTTGCAGGAAATGGATGGATCTAGACAACTTTATGCTAAGTGAGATTAGCCAGTCACAGGAAGTGAAGGGTCATATGTTTTTCTCATATGTGGAAGACAGGGAGAAAGCAAGATAAAACAGGGACTCCAGATAAAAGAGGAGGAATCCCAGTGGAGAGATGGAGGAAGGGGCTTAGGGGAGGGAGTGAGAATTGATGAAGGAAACATTTCCACTAATGTATGAACACATACAGAATTATCAAGGCCAATCTCAGTACCATGCACAGGGAAGCATCAGCATGGGATTGGGGGAAGCTTACCAAGGGCTGTGAACACGGACATTTCTTTCACTCTGGACTTCATTACGATGTGAGATTACACACACCAGTAAAAGTATATTTAAAGAGACTGGGCATTTCTCGAACTCCATTCTGAAATGTAAACAATTATCTAAACTTGGTTGAACATGGCTGTGAGTTCCCTGCCAGATTGGAATGAGGAAAAAGAGCCACGAACAGAAAAGAAGTAACTCACAGGAAACATGGCCAACATGGATACAACCTTATCTCTCCAAACGCAACAGTATTAGACACTGCAGTAAGATAGGTATGTGTGGAATGGATTGAAAAATGATCCAACAATATGCTATCTGTAGGGGAATATTAACTTCAAATAGTTGATTCGAAGACACAAGCAGGCTGAAAATAAAGGGTAGAAAAAGACATTTCATCCAAACAGTAAAAGATTCAGTTCTCCACGCAGAAGAGACCTGGAGCAGCATTACTTACATCACACTTTAGTACTTTATGCCAAGATGTCACTAGAGATTAATAAACATTTTATAATGATAAAAGGTTAATATCGGGACATGGTGGCACATGCTTGTAATCTCAGCACTTGGGAGGCTAAGACAGGAGGATCAAGGTTAACATTAGCAACTTAGCGAGACCGTTTCCAAATAAATTAAAAAATAGGACTGGGGTGTATCTCAGAGGCAGAATGACCCTGGGTTCAATCCCAAGCATCACAAAAAATTTAAAAAATAGGTTAATTGGCTAGGAAAATATAGTACTTATAAACATATATACTCAGAAGAAAAGAGATATAAAATATATGAAGAAAATCAGAGTTGAAAAGAGAAGTAGAAAAATTCAACAATAAAGTTCAGTATTCTTTCTTTAATAGTGGAAAGGAAATTTAACAGATAAAAAAGAATATAGAAAAGCCGGGCGTGGTGGCGCACACTTGTAATCCCAGCATTCGGGAGGCTGAGACCGGAGGATCCAGGTTCACAGCCAGCCTCAGCTACCTAGTGAGGCACTCTGCAACTTAGTGAGGCTCGGTTTCAAAATAAAGAATAAAAAAAATAGGGCTGGGGGTGTAGCTCGGAGGTAGAATGCCCCTGAGTTCAATCCCCAGTCCTGCATATACCTATGAATACTGTACTCCAAATAGAATACACATCCCTGTCAAGAGCATAGGGGAACATTTCCCATGTTGTACTAAAAAAGGCATATAGGCTATATTTTGTACACAAATGAATACCATAGAATTCATCTGAATACAAAAATTTTGCCCAGATCTGGTGACACAAGCCTGAAATCCCAATATTTGGGAAGCTGAGAGAGTGCCTAATTTCCAAGTTCAACAGTAAGTTGGTAAAGATATTAATAATATTAACACATGGAAAAAGTCACAACGAACCAAGCAAATGAAAGGAAAATAACTCCTAGAGACTCACCTGAAGCAACTATATTGTAAAATAACTTCCGCTGAGTTCCGTGGTAGGGGTCGATCTTTTCAGCCCTCAATATGCATCTCCTTTCTCTGAAGAGACTGAATCCCCTAACACCAACCAACAGCTACTTCCTGCTGTGCTGGGCAGTTCACTACCCAGGGCAGACTGGACCCGAAGCCTCCAGGACTGATCACTGTGGAAACTCAAGGCCATTCTGTCCCATTGCTATAGTAACTCCTCAAGCATCAGAATTTGGAAACGCTTGGGGGCTCTCAGCATCCCAAGAATGTGAAAGGCACAGCAGCATCTGGGGACGGGTTTCTATAAGTTCCCAGCTGCCACCCGGAGAGGAGAACTTTCTAATACTCTCCTACTTAGGGTCCTAATCTTTGCAGATTCACAGTTGTTCCCCAGTATCTGTGAATACATAAGAAGTTGCAGATTTTTCCCTACTGTAGCTAGCTTTTTATGAAATAACATGTGATGTGTTCAAAGGATAAGTTTTTTGCAAGATTATTACATACAAAGATCTTAAGCCACACATCACAGATGACAACAGAGAAAGCCTGCTTTTTACCCACTGTGTTGAATCAACACCTGGGCAGAGGCAGCATTATCCGCCACACTACTGGTCAGGTCAGATCCTGCTCTGAAGCCTCCACTTTGCCTTTATTATTTCCCTAATGCCCAAGACTAACAGTGTTTCATCTACATTATGTTGTGAAGTCAAGTGAGACGATGTTAAGTGTCTCGCTCACAAGTGATAGGACACCCCTTCTCTCCCTGCGGTCCATCTTTAATCATAAGCAATGTCAGAGATCATGTAAAACTAAAAAAAAAAAAAAAGTACTAGCAGAATCTGGCTGTAAATATGTTTCCTCGAATATAAATGGAGATTAATAATCCAACTGATATTTTGTAATGAGATGTTTATAATGTGCTGTTAATTTAATACTTTGAATATACTAATGCATCTTAGTAATGGAAAATCAGGCATTATAAATATGGCAGATAATAATTCCATAAGGTATTTGATAGAAATTAATTAGATGTGAATGATGAAATTAATAAGCATATACACCTGAATTGTTAAAGAAAAATACTTTGAGAGAGAAATCTACTTTTCCTCCTGGCTCCCACCTCTCACTACCTGTAGTGAACAGGTAAATCCCAGCTCAGGAGCCTCTGTGCAAACACTCTCTGGAATAGTCCAGCAAAAGACATAAGCCCTGAATCTCGCTGGGCACCTCACCTGTTAACATGTAATCTAGATTCACAGGAAAGGGAGTGAGGCTCAAACCAAGGGTCATAATATAATTTGCTTTGAACAGGAAAAAAATCCACAGGTGATAATCTACAAGCAGAGCGTGGGCTGCCTGTCATCGCCAGGGACGGACCAGCCTCATAAAGAGCAATAAGCTCTTGGACGAGACGTCTCATCATATCAGTAGATGCTCCTCCTTGTGGGACCCAGGGACCCACTCCTCAGCATCCACAGTGGGCAGAAGAAACGGTGCCCGCTTTGTCAGGTTCCCCAGCGAGAAAACGGTGAAGGTGAAGAGCTCCTGGGTTAAAGGAGAAGTTAATTCTAAGACTCTCACTCTCAGACACGCAGACAGGGGAATTCATCTGAGAAAATGGGATGAATTCCCAAGTTACCTCAAACTAAAATTTTCCTATGGCATTATTATTATTATTATTATTATTATTATTATTATTATTATTGTTACTATTATTTGGTACTGGAGATTGATCTCAGGGGCATTCTACCTCTGATCTCCAACCCAGCCTTTTAATATTTTAATTCTGAAAGGGGGGCGTCTCACTAAGTTTCTGAGGCTGGCCTCAAACCCACAATCCTTCCGTCTCAGCCTCCTAAATACTGGGACTACAGCATGTGACACTATGTCTGGGTCATTATTTTTAATTATATAACCAATTTAGATACAAATTATTCAATGTTTTATCACACAAACACACATACACAACAACTCACATATGATTAATACATTACTGGCTCCAATTATATCCCTTTCATCAATTTCAGACTGCATGTTCAATCTAATTGATTTCTGTCAAGTCGATTGCTAATCTGTGGAAATGAGAAGTGCATTTGTATGTATTAAGCCAGGTCTGGTGTTGCACACCTGTAATCCCAGCACTTGGAAGGCTGAAACAAGAAGCTCCCAGGTTCCACGCTAGCCTTAGCCATTTATCAAGACCCTTAGCAACCCAGATTCAAAATAAAAAAGGAAATCAGGTCGGGGTGTAACTTGGAGGCAGAAATGTCCCTGGGTTCAATTCCTAATGCAAAATAAATGGGTAAATAAATAGATAAATAAAATGTATCATCCTGCCTCGAGTGCTGTCTTCCTGCTCTTTAAGCCAGGCAAGGCTGGTCCGAGTCCCAAGTGCAGTGTCTTAAGCCTGCACTGGAAGCATGTGGAAGGCCAGCGTGCGCCCCAGTCCTCGGTCTGGCAGGAGGGCTCCCCCACAGTGTGCTGGCCACAGCCAAACGCAGGCTTAACATTGCTGAAAAACCACTGAGGCCTTCTCCAACTGATTCCCCTCTTTCTGCTGTGATTATGATTTCTGCTCAAAGCTGATAATCAAATTTCTTACAAATCAAAAAGAATAAAACATCAGGCAAAGCTGTTAAAAACCAGCTATCAACAAAAAGGTCATGGCCTCTGGCATGAAAATGAAAAAAAAAAAACAAGTATTCTCTTGTCTGGGAACAGATTTATTCTTGTTATAGAGCAGAATCATTTACAACCACATTTTTTTACTAGTAGTAAAGCATATTATAAGCTTTCTTAATTCAATTTCCTCTGGCATTTATTGTGTTTAATAAAATACCTAAATGTCAAGCAGATTTAGAAAAGTGTATTATAGCTTAATAAATGGCTAAAACAGATTATTCATAAATAGATACAATGCAGGCCATAATAATCTGAATTGAGATGGGTTGGTTTCTTTCCCATCACAGAAGTAATTACTACTTGCTCACAAAGTTTTTTTATTCTACAGTCGCAATAGTAAAACTATATCTGTCTGTGTTTGAGATCTCACCATGATTATAATTCAGTGAACATTTAATATCAGAACATTGGGTGGATTTAGATATTTCAATTTGCAATGGATTCAAAGAAAGGTCAAGGACATGGAAGGGATACCTCAGTACAAATCCGGATTTAAGAAATAATATATTGAAAATGATTCTCTCCGATGTTGTTACTTCTCTACACGTGAAACAAGTTTCCACTTAAAAGCCACAAAACAGGCAAGTTCTCACGCTATTCTTCCAGCTTCTCTGATAGAATATTTTATTACAAATGAAGGTTGGCTGACTAAACAGACACTGAGCTTCCTATCTGGGTGAGATGGAAATGGGTAAGATGACTGTTAATTCCTCTCTTCAGGATCAAAATAAATTTCCACTTGTGACTACAATTTCTAAAACCCCTGATTGTAAAGAAGATGGCCCTTTAAGATGAAAAATGCAAAACTTAGCTGAAGACAGTGTAATCCCGGTATTTGTGAGGCTAAAGCAGGAGGTTCAAGGCCAGCCTCAGTTAGGGAGAACCTGTCTCAAATAATAAAAACAACATAAAATAAAATAAAATAAAAAGGCTAGAGGTGCAGCTCAGGTAAATGAACCTGAATTCATTCCACTATATGCCTGCACTCCAAAATTAAAAAAAAAAAAAAATGGAACTTCCCAGATAATTCGGATTTTGAAAACTTTATACAATTTTGCCCTGAGCTTTTAGTAAGAATAGTTACAAGATCATTAGTTGATAAAACTGAAGACAGATTTTTGAAATTTAATGTAAACTAAATTACATGAAAAACTACTCAATCTACCCTGTCTAAAATTTCTCATTGATATAAAATACGCTGTTCTTGCTTATAGAGCAAATACTCTCTCTAGGAAGCCCAGAACTATGCGATAATGCTAAGTCAGTTTGAGAATTCGCTTTCCCATCTGTAGCTTACCTTGGGCCTAGACCACAATAAGTGGTCAAGGGACTTAAAGGGGTTTATTTCAAGGACTTGGCAACAGAATTCTACATAAAATAGACCCTGACAGACTGACATCTTAAGTAAATATTTCCCTAAAGTGGTGAATGTTATTTACATTTAAATCCGAGTCACAGTTCACAAACCCATTTAGTATTTATTTATTTATTTATTTATTTATTTTGCGGGACTGGGGATTGAACTCAGGGGTGTTCTACCTCCGAGCTATACCCCCAGCCCTATTTTTTATTCTTTATTTTGAAACCGAGTCTCACTAAGTTGCGGAGGACCTCACTAAGTAGCTGAGGCTGGCCGCGAACCCGGATCCTCCGGTCTCAGCCTCCCGAATGCTGGGATTACAAGCGTGCGCCACCACGCCCGGCCAAACCCATTTAGTATTTATATCTCAACAAAATAACTTTACTGTAACAGGAGATTCCTATGAGGCAGAACTGTCATGCAATTTATTTTTATTACTTTTTTAAAGACAGGGTCTCACCAAGTTGCCTAGGCTAGCCTCAAACTGACAATCATCTTGCCTCAGTTTCCCAAGTCCCAGGGGTTAGAGATATAAACCCCTCCCCCACCCACCAGGCTCTATATTCCACACTTTACTCTGAGGACAATGTGATTCAATGAGTGGTTTTATTTAACTAAATAATGAACTTGAGGACTACATAGGGAACGCTAAGGACCATTGAGGCTGAGGGTGAGGGGAAAGGCAGTACAGACACCTAGCAGCTCAGTGAGGAGCTGGGCCCAGAGCCCCTCATTTGGGGACGAGGCCGAGTCCAGATGGAGGCTGAGGCAGTGTGGGAGCCAGCGGCTTTCTCCCCACAGGCCGGCAGCTCTAGTGGGATTTTCCACCTCTGCTGTGAGATGGTGTCACAGCCCCTGCTTTCCTGGCCCTGGAGGGTGGGGGGTCTCGACCACATAAATCTTGAGGCCCAGCCTCTGCTTCCTGATGGCTGCACAGGGCGGGAACGGTCCCCATGCTGCCGCTTGCTGGAAGTAGTCAGGGGCCTGGCTGCTGCTGGCGATGTCACAGAGCTGTTCTTGTTCTGGGGCCGCGAAGCCCTCAGGGTGGGCTGCGGGGTGGCTCCACTGTGGCCAGCAGTGTGGACAGCTGCAGCGGGTCCCTGCAGAGACCAGGCCTGAACATTGGTGGCCTGGTGGGCCGAGGAGGAGGTGTGGCTGCGGCCTGCTGATGCTCTTGAAGGAGCAGTAAGCCCCCTGCGTTTTGAGTGACAGGTGTCACCTAGCACACCTGGGGAATGAAAGGTCACCGCCATGGACTGAGCCGTGGTGTCCATGGGTTTGGGCTGTGTGCACGCCTTGCAGGACAGTGCATCATGGGCCCTGTCTGAGAGTGTGGAGGCTAGACCCGGGTCAAAAATGGGAAAGACCACAAACAGACAGGCATTACATTTGTCATTCCAGTCAGGAGGAATTGGATTTCCTAACATGGACGTTATTCATATAATAAAACTAAGCGAGAATCACAGCCCCTACAACTTTCTGAAAAGTGCACGATCATCTGATGTGCTTTTGCAAGCACAGGAAAATCAAACCTGGGCAGGTAACCCCAAAATAGCATCGGCCATAATCTCTTGGTGTGAAAACTGTTGATAAGAGACTAATTTTGTTGGTTTTATTTATCTAGATTTTTCTAATTTTGTAAAATAAACATGTACTACTTGGATGATAAAGGGTAGGAAAACAAAGATTTTGTTTTGCTTTTGTGGTACTGGTGGTTGAACCCAGTATCATGTACCTTTGAGCAGCAGGGCCCGTGGCAGCTCAGGGTATCACAAGGTTGCAACCAAAGCAGAACAGGAGCCACTGTAGCCCACAGCGCTCACTCCTCCTGGGAAGTGCCCAGGGCTCCTGGCAGGGGTTGAGGACACACGGGCGGCCCTTTGTGGGACTGTCGGGGGCTGTGAGACAGACCCATGGGAGCTCTCGGGTTCTGGACACTAGTTTGAAGGCTCCAGGTGTCTGGCCTGAGGTGCTAGTGTGGGCACCCAGTGAGCGCCTGTTGCTAGCTCTCTCTCCTTGGGGTGCCCAGGCCTGGTTTAGCAGATCCTGCCTCTAGCACACAGGGAGGGCATCCAGATCTTGGCACTCCCTGTTGGGACCTCTCCAGTGTTCCCATGCTATCTTGGTTGTGGCACACCTTGGCCTTGACCATCTTGGTGGTGCCAGCTGTGCCTGGGAGACTGCAGAGATGGCAGGTGCCCTCCTTGACTGGATCCTCCAACTCATAGCATGCCTTCCTGGCAGGCCAGTTCTACTCACTCCTTTTTTTCCCCCTCATTTGATAAACATTGAACCATCCTTGCATGCCTGGGACGAAACCTACTCCTCACGGTGGGTAATCTCCTGGATGTGGTTTTGTAATCGGGTTGCTAGTATTGGGAATTTTGTGTCTATTTTCTTTAAGGACATTGGTCTGTAATTTTCTTTGAGGTCTTTTCATTTGCCTTGGGTATCAGGTTGATGGGCACATCATAGAATGAGTTAGGAAGTATTCTATATCTTCTATGAAGAATAATAATTTGAGAAGCATAGGGCTTAGCTTTTTCTTGAAGGTCTTGTAGAATTCATCTGAGAATCCATCAGGACCTCAGCTTTTCTTTGTCGGGAGGCTTTTGATTGCTGCTTCAATTCACATTAAGGTCTTCCACATCCTCTTGGTTCAATTTAAGAATGTTGTAAGAGTCGAGGAATTTGTCCATTTCTTAAAGATTTTCCTATTTTATTTTAAGTATACATTTTCAAAGTAGCCCCTGAGAGTTGTTTGAATTTTTGTAGTGTCTGTGGTGATAATCCCCTTTTTGTCTCTATTCTATTTATTTGGGCTCTTTCTCTCTATTGGATGAAGGTTAGGGTAAGTGTTTTGCTTCTGTTTTCTATACTGTACAGTTTATTTTGAGGATAATATGATTTGTACACAAATTTTGTAATGAATTATACACAATTTTATTTATTTATTTAATTAATTAATTAATTTATTTATTTGTTTGTTTGTTTATTTTTTTGCGGTACTGGGGACTGAACCCAGGGGCATTCTACCTCTGAGCTACACCCCCAGCCCTATTTTTTTTTATTCTTTATTTTGAAACCGGGTCTCACTAAGTTGAGGAGTGCCTCACTAGGTAGCTGAGGCTGGCCGTGAACCCGGATCCTCCGGTCTCAGCCTCCCGAATGCTGAGATTACAAGCGTGCGCCACCACGCCTGGCCACAAATTTTTTTTTAAATATAAATTTTAAAGCCAGGTGCGGTAATGTGCACCTGGAGTCCCAGTACTTGGGAGGCTGAGACAGGAGGATTGCAGGTTCACAGCCAGCTGCAGCAACTTAGTGAGGCCTTGTTTCCAAATAAGAAGTAAAAAATAAATAGGTCAGGGGTATATCTCAGAGTTAGAATGCCACTGGGTTCAATCTCCAGTACTACAAAAAGCAAAATATTTAAATTTTATCAATTGTTTTGTTGTCTGCACATATTATCACCACATTCCATACCTAAGACTCTATAACAAAACTGACTTTTATGATAATGATGAATCTCAACTATAAAAGAAAAGAAATTAAACCTCTTCTTAGGTCAGGAATGTAATGTATTTCTGGAATGTAAAAATAACATACAATGACAACATAAGTTATTTTCAAATAAACTTTTATTAAACAAGAAATTAAAATGAGAAATTCCCCAAATTTTGCATGTCTTGTCAAATAATCTAAGACCTACAATGTGCTTTATTGGTAGTTTCATTATTTTTTTGCAGTACTGGGGATTGAACTCAGGAGCATTCTACCTCTGAGCTATACCCCCAGCCCTATTTTTTAATTCTTTATTTTGAAACAGGGTCTCACTAAGTTGCGGAGGGCCTCACTAGGTAGCTGAGGCTGGCCTCGAACCCGGATCCTCCGGTCTCAGCCTCCCCAATGCAGTTTCACTTCTTTAGTCTTGTTTAAGAACAAGATTTTAATGCCAGCTCAACTATCTTACCATAAAAGTTTGTGCCATAGCGCTAAAAAGATTATTCTAGATCTTGTCCACTTTGAGTCCCCATTGACAGGTACATGTCAGAATTTTCTTTAATCTCAACCATTCCAACACTGAATTCAAAAGTAAAAAGTCAACATGAACCAGAAAGAATTAGTCAAACCAGCCAGTAGAAAGTGGAAAGTAACTCTTAAGAAATGCTTAAAAAAATAATAATACACACACACACACACACACACACACACACACCTTCCCAAGGAAAAGCCAAAACCATTAGATATTTTAAATGTTATGGCCAATGGAGTGTAATAACTAAATAAATCACTAAGTAAACTCCTCACATGTATGTCCTTGTGAAGTTCATTACTGTAGGAGAGACAAGGTTACACATATAGAAAAATTAGGAAAGAATCCCTAAGAAACTATCATTTGATGCCAAAACATGTGGGCAGGTGACAAAGGACAAGGCAAAGAGGACTTTTTATGAATGAGAGCGGGACTAGGCACTTATGACATTTTTTTTTTCCCCAGTACCGGGGATTGAACCCAGGGTCATTCTACCTCCGAGCTACACCCCTATCTGTATTTTATTTTATTCTTTTATTTTGAAACAGGGTCTCACTAAGTTGTGGAGAGCCTCACTAAGCAGCTGTGGTTGGCTGCGAACCTGCAAATCCTCCTTTCTCAGCCTTCTAAGTACTGGGATTACAAGTGTGCACCACTACACCCAACTATGAGCCATTTTTAACAGTTATGTGACGGATTAATCTTTGAAAATCTCTCGAAAACATCATTTAAAATATTATAATTTGCAACAATGCAACAGACATAAAGCCACTTAATACCCAGTAGAATTCCAGGTACTCCAATTAACCCGTTAGTAATTTATAGTAGCCATTGTCTTTTGGTGAAATGTTGAACAGAGAGAAAAAACAAGACAAAACAAAAGCTAAGCATGCATTTCACAATCATACCATCTTCATTAAAAGTTTACTCTAATCTCTCCAAATATTTGTGTGTGTATATACTAGAGATTGAACTCAGGGGCATTCTACCTGGGAGCTACGTTCTTAGTCATTTCTGTTTTTAAAAAATTTGAAACAGGGTCTTTCTAAGTTGCTGATGGCCTCACTAAATGGCTGAGGCTGGCCTCCAACTGATTCTTATAAAGGCAGAAAAGCACTAGAAATCTAGCAGCTCCTCCCCAAATGATGGCAGTCACCAGGGACTCTAGATAACACATCTGGTTTTCTAATCTTAGTGGCCTTTACGCTTACCCAGGGGAATGGGACGAGGATTGAGGACAGCAGGGAGATGCCTGCTGTAAGGAAATCTCATGTGGATTGAAGGGGCTGAAAGACCATCCTTAATTTATAATGTGCTCCATAAAGGCTAACTTCAAGCACATGCCTCTGTGCCATTCTCATTACTAACAAAATTTCAGGAACAAATTCAGTGCACCATACGTGTAGTACAGGTGCTTCACATATACTATCCAATCGATCCTTTCAGCAAACCCACAATGTAGTTACCAATCTGATCATAAGCAGAGAAAAGCTCACTTTCCTGGGATAGTCTGATGCCATGGAAAACACAGGCCTTGGCCCTGTTCATCTAACTGTGCAGAAGTCCCATATGACCTTGAGTCACCTTGAATTTTAGGGGACCTGGTCTCTGCTCCCTCCCAGTGCCTCCGACCCAGCCGTCCCCTGGTTTGTCTCCTAGGGTTCCTGTCTCCTGTTGGCACACCTCATGGTGGCGTAGACTTCCACCCTTCACACATTGCCCTCAAGAGTGCAGAGAAGCCCACCTGACAGGGTGCAGCCAGGCCACATGGGCAGGCCCGGTCAGGTCCCTGGCAGTTCTTCCTCGCTGCCTCCTTCCCTCCACCTCTTTTCTCTTGTACTCATCGCCACTTGTCTTGGGAGATGATTTCTGATAACTTGTGTGCTAACTGCCTTCCCCACTACCACCTATGGCTAGTTTTACTTCTCTGGACCTACTTATGTTTATGATTAGAAGTCAGACTGCAAAATAATAAAGCAACAAAAATCACTGGCCTGTTCCCTACCAACTGTCGAGCTTCTCTCCAGTTGAGAGTTGGAAAACAAAATAGACCTTTAACTTTTTGCATCTTCATAATACCAATATCTTAGAATTTCCCATGTCATATGTAATATAAGTATTTTATAACTATTTCATTTCATGAATTTATAAGTGAAGGCTCCTTAGGAATAGAAACGGATTACCTTGTAATGAATGTCCTTTTGAGTTTATATTAAGCAAGCACGTCTCAGAAAGCTAAGGCCAAGTTCCACTCATTAGTTAGGGGATTAGAGTACAATACTTTTTAGAGCTTTCCACTGCTAAGATGTTTCTGAGCATCTTGAATTCCACTGTCTTTAATACTTCCATAAAGTGGCTTCACTGAACTCAATTATTTGAAATTTTCACTTCCTGTACCACCACCCTTGCAGACTGAATGAATCTCCACAAGAACCTTAATCTACTATCTCTTATTTATGTACATACCTAATATTTTCCAGCTCTCTCCTATCAACAACCACTGAGTTATTTCCTTTCACTTTGGCTTTCAGATTCATATTTCTCTTCCTTTCCTTTCACATATTTGATAACACAGCTATCTGTGATGTATTTTCTCTTTTATACTTGGTATGGCCCAATCTATTCCATTCCAAATAGAAACTGCCTAACGATCTCAGCATGTTGCAATCTTTTCCAGTTTCTTTACTCTGCCCTTCGAGCAGTTTCCTCTCTTCCTAATCTTCCTTCTTTCTACCAATATCTACTCAAAGGTATTTTTGAGTTTACCTTTGATTTTCCCACCACACTGTGAAATGTCTCTGTTCCTGTCAAAATGGCAGTCAGTGTCTGAAATCCTTCCGGTCCTCCTGGCTCCTTCAAACCATAGCAACATAATAAAAATGGATCTAAATTCTTAGGTTACTAATTTTAAAATATCTGCATTTCTGCTTCAGGAGTTTAGCCTTGTCCAACAGAGTGAAGAGACTATGGACATCCATAGGGGAGAACATTTGGTCCTTAAAGTCACGGAGAATTATGTCTCCTAACATAGAGGAGATTCACAGGATACAACTAAGTGCTATGTGTATGTATGCCACTATTACATGAACTATATTATGAAACTATAATGCACCAATGGAATACAAAAATAATAAAAGAAAATGCAGCCGGGTGCAGTGGCGCACACTTGTAATCCCAGCATTTGGGAGGCTGAGACCAGAGGATCTGGGTTGCCAGTAAGCCTCAGCTACCTAGTGAGGCATTCTGCAACTTAGGGAGACCCTGTTTCAAAATAAAGAATAAAAAATAGGACTGGAGATGTAGCTTGGAGGTAGAATGCCCCTGAATTCAATCCCCAATACCACACACACAAAAAAAGAAAATGCAAAAAATTAAATATGCTTATGAAAGCATAAGAAATACAAATCTGGGTAGATATTATCAAAAGAGTGTTGGTTACAGTCTCTTGGTGTGTGAATTACAGAAGACTAATTCCTCTGGATTTGGTTATCTAGATTTTTCTAGTTTCTTAGTAAACATTCACTATTTGGGTAATAAGGGTTAGAAAAACAAACTTATTTATTGATTTTTGCTATAGGAGATTGAACCCGGGGCCATTCTACCTGTGAGCTACACCCCTAGCCCTATCTTTTTAAAATTTGGAAACAGGATCTCAATAAATCACTGAGGGTCTTCCTCAGATGCTTGGACTGGCCTCAAACCTGTGCTTTTCCTGACTCAGCCTCCCAAGTATTAAGATTACAGGCATGTACCACCGTGCCAGGCAAAACAAAGCTATTTTTAATGGGAGGAAGGCCTCACTTAGTTACTCCTTCTCTCTTGTATTTATTTATTCTCTCTTCTGAAGCAGGGTCTTGCTCTGTTGCCCAGTCTGGCCTCAAATTCCTGTGTCATCCTCCTGCCTCAGCCTCCAAAGGGCTGGGACTACAGGCATGTGTGCCACCAGGCCTAGCTGGGTTATTTTCTTTCCTTCTTTCTTTTTTCTTTCTCTTTCTTTTTTCCCTCCTCCTCCTCCAACAACAACAACAAAGCAGTATCCTTCTATGAAGTAAGACATATATTACAGGGAAGAAGGGGGAGAAAGGAGACTGCGACACCTCAATGCCCCAGGGGCATTTTAACTATATCCATTTCACAATAATCTTAATATATATCATTAATGAAATTATGCTGTGACAGGATAATATGCAACTGGAACATCGTTAAATACATTTACCAACAGTAATTGAAACATATAAACTATTTTGGTTAACATCCCATTCATCAAATTAAATCTTGTTCAATTTTTTTTTAAGATTAAGAACTCTTTAAACATGAGCTTTTAAGTACATATTTTTATTCATCTTGCAGTACTTTATTTTAGTTCTTAATGTGACAACTACAAACTTCAATCTCTACTTGTTTGCTAATAGATAAGACAACTTTTTAATTCTGTATTATCTTTGTCAGAAAATAATTTTATATGGATTGAATCTTCCTGTTTTTCATTTTTATTAATGCTCTTCTTACTGAAACATTATCAGATTAGATAATCACACAAATAAAACATATGTAAAGTAATAAAAACTATTCTATTACCCACTGTCTTATAATAATAGGCAGTGAAGCAATAATATATTTTTCTTGTCATTTGTTGTACAAGTTCAATTATATTAGCTAACTATGATGACATCACCTGTAATCCCAGTACTTGGGAGGCTGAGGCAGAAGGATCACAGGTTCAAGGCTAGCTTTGGCAATTTAGTGAGAACCTCAGCAACTTAGCAAGACCCTATTTTAAAATAACAAAATAAAACAGGGCTGGGGGAGTAGCTCAGAGGTAGAATGCCCCTGGGTTTCATTTTCAATACTGAAAACACATAAAAACAAAAGAATATCCTCACAGATGACATTGACCCATTTTTAATAGCTATATTTTAGTAGTTTGATTTCAATAATAAATTTATTTTTTAGCAGAAACATGGTAAGGTTCTTTAAGACCCCTACACCTTGATGTTCTATTATAAAGTCCTTAAAATCACACTTTATAGTATAATTTGCTTTGTGTTAAGTGATCATAATAAGTTTTGTATAAGTTAAGTTTTATAAAAAATATTAAGTTACTTTTAAAAATAAAAACTGCCTTCCAGAAGGGTTGTAAAGGTTATTAAGGTAATTAGCGCAAGATATCTTGAACACAACGGCAAGGTAAGTCTTGAGGTGTGTGTGTGTGTGTGTGTGTGTGTGTGTGTGTGTGTGTGTGTGTGTGTACCGAAACACATTTGCAAATGAATGAACTGAGCCTGAATTTTTACAGCCCAATTTTTGAGATGGTTTATATACTTTTTTTTTCCTTTATTGTGTTAACGGGGATTGAACCAAGAGGCATTCAACCTCTGAGTTACACCTCTAGCACTATTTTATTTTTTAGTTTGAAACAGGGTCTCACTAAGATGCTGAGGGTCTCTCTACATTGCCAAGGCTGGCCTCTAACCCGTGATCCTCCTGCCCTGGCCTCTCAAGTGCTGGGACAGCAGGCATGAGCCACCTCACCCACCACACCCACCACACCGACTGGCACCCTGTTCTGACTCACATCTTTCCTCGGGCCGCCTCCCTCCTGACTCCCGGCCTCCAGGCGTCGCTCTCATGCCTTCCCACTGTTTCTTCCTCCTCTTCTCCGCCTTCTGCCTGGACCTCACATCACAGCTTCGCTCTTTCCTTCTCACTCTTTTTCGGCCTCACTCTAGCCTCCTCTCCTTGCCTCCCTCACAAAGTGAGCAGGCCCTGAGCATTTTCACTCTGAGTCTCACGTCTGCACTGGCCAAGAGCAAGAGAAGAACTGGACAGTCAGAAGCCGACTGCGGGCCAGGGAAAGGAGCCAAGAGCTCACCGGCGTCAGAGGAGCATTTGAAGAAGGGAAACAAGTTTTCTTAGTTCTGAAGAATAAAAAAATAAATAGCAGTTTTTAGGGGCCTCGCTGGAAGAGAGACGCAGAAGTTGGAGGAAAAGGAAACCGTACAAACTCAATCAGGAAATAAGGACTGTAAGTGCTTCCAACTGGAGTATGAGGGTGGATGGCTGTGCTTGCAGAAGAATTCACTTTTTACTTTTTATTCTTCCTTCTTTCCTTACCTTTCTTTCTTTACTTCCTTTTAAAAATCGATTAATTAATTTTACTGGAGATTGAGCCCAGGAGCATTCTATCTCTGAGCTACACCCCCAGCCCTTTTTATTTTTTGTTTTGAAACAGAGGTTCACAAATTGTTGAGGGCCTCGCTGAGTTACTGAGGCTGGCCTCCTACCTGTGATCCTTCTGTTTCAGCCTCCCAAGTACCTGAAATACTGATGTTTGCCACCATGCCAGGATTTAGAATTAACCTTTCTACATAGACAAAGGAGTTCAGGCAAAATAAAAGTACTTGCAGCTTTTTATGTACACAAGAGAACTCCTACACAACCATGCTAAAGAAGTTTAAAGGGAACCTGTCTCTGATGCACCCCCTTCACTTTATCTCAGCTCCACAACATGGCTGACCCTGTCTCCTGCACCCCTCTGCTCACCCCTCTGCTCTCTCTCCCACATGCCCTCTGCTCTCCCCTCTGCTCTCTCTCCCACATGCCCTCTGCTCTCCCCTCTGCTCTCTCTCCCACATGCCCTCTGCTCTCCCCTCTGCTCTTCTGTGAGTCTGCATCAAAGGCACACTGGTGAAAACACTCTTCCATTCCATCACATAATGAGGTTCCACCTACTGACATCATAGGGAGGATGTTCACTCCTGGAAACTGGATTAGGCGTGTGATACAGGTGTCTAATCCAGACCCATTGCTGTATTACCAATGCAAATGCACCACCATGTTCATCAATTTTCCTGAAATGGAGACTTAGAATGCTGGGTTATTTTTTTGTTTTGTTTTGGGTGCTGAATATTAAACCCAGATGCATTCTGCCTCTGAGCTACAACCTCAACCCTATTCTACTGTTTATTTTGAAACAGGGTCTTATTAGGTTGCTGAGGGCCTTGCTAATTTGCTGAGGCTGGTCTCAAACTTGTGATCCTCTTTTCTCAGCCTCCCAAGTACTAGGATTATAGGCATGCACCACAGTGCCCAGCTTATATATTCTTATTTTAAAGAAAATAGAAAGCCGGGCATGGTGGCGCATGCTTGTAATCCCAGCATTTGGGAAGCTGAGACTGGAGGATCCGGTTTGCGGCCAGCCTCAGCTACCTAGTTAGGCACTCCTCAATTTAGTGAGACCCTGCTTCAAAATAAATAAAAAATAGGGCTGGGGGTATAGCTCGAAGGTAGAACGCCCCTGAGTTCAATCCCTAGTACCACACACACACACACAAAAAGAAAACAGAGAAAAATAGAACTGCAACCAATGAACAATAAACACACCATTAAGTGTGTGTCATCATGGATATAATGTTTGTTGTATTTAACTAGTCCCATAAAATTCAGACCAATCACCTGAAAACTACATACCAGCCATTCACAATAATATAAACAATTAAATAAAATTTATATCAGTGATCTGCTAGTCTACAATGTATAAATGTTATCAGCCATAAAATACTAATAAACTGGAATGTATAGGCAAATAAAACTTCAAAAGGTCATTTTAAAAATGAAATAGGGGCATATATAAAAATAAAAAAAAGTGACTATTGGGGGAAATGTGGGATATCAGAGGCTGATGTCTTATTAAAATGCAAATTAGGCTGGGCGCCATGCTGTATGCTTCTAATCCCAGTACTCAGTACTCAGAAGGACCAGACAGGAGGATTGCAGGTTCGAGAACAGCCTCAGGGAGTACAAAGACTTTCAGCAACCTAGGGACACTTTCAAAACTAAAAACAAAAGGGCTCAATGAATACCCCTGCATTCATTCCCAGTGCCAAAAAAAGAAAAAAAAAAAAAAAAAAAAAAAAA
>PVLC010006737.1:0-42500 GCA_004027655.1 Graphiurus murinus
AATTTTAAACCTAGGACAAAACACAGGGATTTAGAAGGTTATTTTTTTAATCTGAATTAATAGCACATTATCAGTTTGGTAAGAAAATATGAACTCCAATTATCAAGCTTCCAGATATACACCATAGCTTAGAACTAGAATGCATTTGTTACTGACTCTGTTGAGGAAGAATATAGTTTTACAGTACAATCAACCTTTTTGCAATTTAATTAGTCTGTAAAAACACTGCAGATATCTTACATTTTTTATTTGTATTCAATTAGCAATTAGCTCAGCTCAAATTCTTATTCTATCCTCAAAATACCTATAATAATATAAAAAACATATATTAGGCAAAAGTGAAAAATGATTTTACAGCAAAATGTATTTTGTTAATTTCATTTATGCATATTATAGTCATTGTCAAAATTCTAAATCAGCTTCTCTCTGCTCTTAGTTTTTTAACTTTACGATACAGAAATGACTAGTCCAGGAAGTTCTACCCAGTTCAAACAGAATTATAACTTTCCATTTTCTTTCTTATAAATAATAGATGATAGACCAGTAACTCTTAAAGTCCTGAATGCTGAATGCTACCTAAAATCCTAAGACTCTTATGAAGAAAGTGATTCTAAATAAGTAAAGCTTTTCATTCTTTCCAGGAAACTTCATAACTTTCAATTTTAGGCAAACCATTTGATCCTATGTGGAAGGATACTACTCATCTAGAAATTTCAAGACAGTCACTTAGGCAAGATAACTTATATAAAAGGTCAACTTATTGTCAGGCACATCTAAGACAGAAAACCTCAAACTAGCACTTCATGCAATATTTATGTTAAATTAAAGAAAATCATAAGTAACGGAAAGTGACATATCACATAAAAATGGTGGAAAACCTAAACTAGTCATTAAATAGTGGTCCATATTTGAATTAAATACATGTAACATCAACTTTATAAAGAGCTTGGATCTTTAGAATTTAACAGTTTATCCCAATGTTGTCTTTCTGTCTCTCTCTCTTTTTTTTTTTTTTCTTTTTGTGACAGTGGAGATTGAACCCAGGGGCATTTTACCTTCGAGCTATACTCCCAGCCCTTTTATTTTTTGTTTTAAAACAGGGTCTCTCTAGGTTGCTAAGAGTCTTGCTAAGTTATGGAGGCTGGTCTCAAACCTGGGATCCTCATGTCTCAGCCCCAATCCAAGTACTGGGATTACAGACATGCACCACCATTTTCTTTTAGTATTAATTTCGGTTCATTTGACTGAGTTTCTTGTGATATAGATGTGAAGTTTTATTACTTTATCAGTAAATAATAATTCCAACTTATATACATTAGCTTTTATTTAAGTTGAAATACGGAACCATAGGAAGTCTAAGAAAAATGTTTATTATATGAATAAAACAGTAGGTCAAGCCATTCAATATGATAGTATGTATAATGTAGGCAGGAGAAAAAAACAAGACAGCAAGTCAAAAGGCTGGCTTAGAACCTTTTGTGAATGGTTTAAGTGTATGATGTAATACAAATGGAAATTTCAAAACAAAAAATGTAATTAAGAAAATATGCTAAGTATGAAATTGCAAAGTTTGGCAGTTGGTTGGATGGAAACAAAAATGACAGAGTAGAGTTCTGCTAACAAAATAAAAATGAGTAGTAGGAGGTAGTTGATTCACAAAGAGCCTACTGGGTACACCAACAGCTTAGATTTTACAGTCTGTATACCACATAGTCATATAGATATGAGGAACTTATGGATTGGACATCCATACAAAGATGGGGTCTAGAATTATAGAGAGAAATTAGGTAACAGTGGAGAATTTAATGAACATATAGAATGACCACTAATGTCATATGAGTATGTAAGATTATAAAAATATATTTAAATTACCATAAAGTGAATGATAGCGTCTTAAGTGAAAGTGGTATTTTAAAGTGATGGAAGAAAAATATGAAGCAGGAATTCGTCTTGACTCATTTTGCCAGCCCCACTACTGTGTTGAGCACCATGCTAAGTACATAACACACAAGAACCAATACAGAAATGCATGATGGATATTTGGAAAACCAAAATATTTGGAAACCAAATACTATATTCATGTTATTTTAATAGTGGTCCTAATCAAGGAATTTCGGTTTAATAAAGCATGCTTTGTTTCTATGTGATGTTTACAATTATGCGTTCTTCATGCAAGTATCTCCTGAGAACCAACTACTTGAATTTGCCAGATGCAGAAAATTTTGTTAGTCTTGGTTTCAGAAGTTCCCATAAGTATACTATAATCATTTTAAAAAAAAATACAGTGAATTTCAAAAAAATGGAAACTCTACAAACACAGCATATAAGAACTTTTTAAAAAGACTTTTAAAAAGATAAAAAGGGAACATTTTTATTCCTTAATATGTCACAACTAGGTAAAAACCAATATAACCAGCAAGTACAGCATAATCTTGGTTAACTGAAAGTGTCCATCGATCAAGTTTGCAGCCACTTGGCAAGATGGCACCCAAGTGGAGGGACCGACAGGGGCAAAATAATTGTCAGAAGGAGGTGAAGCAATTGTTGTTCTTGTTTTTTGTTTTTTTTTTTCTTTAAACTTTAATATATTCTATTTTAGTTTCCTCAGTGTTTTTTTGTTTTTGTTTTTGTTTTTTTTTTTAGTCTTCATTTTGCTCTTAAACTTCATGTTATCACATGTAAAAATTCTTTCATTTTCTAGCCCTTCACTAGAAAATGTTATTTCTAGACACCTAAGAAAATAATTTAAAAACTAGTATTTATTTTACATAGTTTGGACAGAAAAACACCAAGAATGTCTCATCCAAAATAGAATAATAATCCAAGGTTTACTTATTTATAGATTTAAGTGAAAGTAAATGAAAACGTGTACTTCAAAAGAATGAAATTTTGAAAATGAATGTGTATGGATCCTGATTTAATTCTCTCTTAGTATTTCAATCATAAAATAAACAAACAAATGAAAAAAGATTTACTTTAAAAAGCAACTTATATATCAATAAACAGTACTACTTGGATTGTAGACAGATGAAAAAGTTCATGGAGAACTCACACCCCACAAAGATATGTTTCCAGAAACAACCATTGAGATTAAAGAAATAAACTTAATGATACACACTTGTGATGCTGAATTGGCCCATTGCCAAATGTTCCTAATTACAAGAGATTCACTCACCTTCAGTTTCCAACCAGTCCAGTATATTATATAAACTTTTCTTTGTTTTAAAAAATTGCCCTCTGTACTGCCAAATTAATTAAATATTATTTTGTAGTAATCCACTATCTCAAAGCTTCAAAAAATAGTATTTAATTTATACTTTTTCTTTTGCAGTGTACTGTGCTTTATGAAAATTTATGTTTAAATGTTTTATTAATATATTACACACACACACACATATATATATATTAAGGAAAACATATGTATCAAATGTGACAATTGTCTCTAACATTGATTCTGCTATAGATTCTAAAGTATACCCAGAATTCATTGTTAGGGTAAAAAAAAAATTAAGAAGAAAATGTGCTTCCATATGTCTCTAGAAAATTTTATATAGTAAAATTTGGAAAACAATTCACCTTCCAAGAATGTATTTTTATTTTAGTGTCTTAGAAAATAACAGAAATAAGCATAGACTTATAAAATGCCACTATGCAGTACAAGTATATATTTTAAAGTTCAATCACCCAAGAAAGGAAAAGAGAAACCACACCTACACAATAAGAATTTTGTTTTCTCTCTGTTTTCACATACATTTGCAAAGTGTGGGCTTTATTATGAGGAAGGACGAAAACAGCCTTCAACCAATGTCCACTTTCCTCCTCACTGAAAGTCAAGTGTTTCAAAGAGGACAAGTCACAGGGTATTCTAATCACTGTACAAGAATCATGAGTATGGTGGTAGATTTGGTGCCTCAGCAGAACTGACTTTCAAACAGTACCCTAGAGGACAAAAGGATGTTTCCTAGAGAAAAATGAAAGAGCATCTTAGACTGGAAGGACAGCTGGGCAGGAGTATCAAGGTTGAAGATTTATGTCACAATGGCAACACTAAGGAGATGAGACAGCAATGATCCCTAGACTGACATGGGCATCAGAAGAAAATTTTCCAAAAATCAGATCTTCAGACATGTCTGGGAATCAAAACTCTCAGTGTAGAGCCAGAACATTTATATTTTAAAAGCTCTTTAAGAAAACACAGGACACATAAAGAATCTCATTCATCCTTAGATTAAACCTCTAGGGGCACACATCATTAGGAATAACCACACACTTTTAATTGATGCTTTGATGACAGCAAAGAAATTCTACAGCAAGCATAGCATAAATTGCTCATGTTGCTATCATCATTATATTTTTAATGATCAGGATACACCAGAAAAGCCACAGGAAGGGCATGGGTACTCACATTTACACTCCTTAAAGAATGAAGAGTGCAAGCTATGTTTTATTTTATTTTATTTACTTATTTATTGATACTGAAGATTGAACCCAGAGGTATTCTAGCTCCAAGCTATACTCCTAGCCCTTTCTTTATTTTTTATTTTGAAACTGAGTCTCACTAAGTTGCTGAGGCTGGCCTCGAACCTGTGATCCTCCTGTCTCAGCCTCACAAGTATTGTTATTACAGGTGTTTGCATCATGCCTGGCTTCATATATTTTTAAAAGGCCTGAGTCTTTTAGCTAACAAATAATAATGGATTTTGACTAAGACAAAACAGAAGCCTGAACCACCTAACTAGCATTAAAGAGCAACATTGATACATCAGAGATTTGGCCTTTAGAAGACACCAAAATAGCAAGAGTCTAGATTTCCCAGTTTCTTGGTACATCTGTTCATTACCAATGGTATTTGCATCCATGTTGACAATGTGACAATTATAGCCAATGCTATCTTTTTAAGACTGTCAAGATTTCTTTAAAAAAAAAAAAAATCTGACTCAGCTCTATTTAGTAAAATGCTCTAGCTAAACAGTTAAAATGGGCTGTGACATAAGTTCCCTCATTAGATATAGTTTGCCCTGCATAGATGCATTCCACATGACCTATAGTTATGAATTTTTAAGCTTTCCACATAAAACTCTGAGTTAATTCAGTTGATCACCCCTGAATTCCATGGGTCCCAAAATATACTTTAAATTACTATCATGAGCGATAGCCACATTCCTGCAAAGTGCAACTGTCTCCATTGAAACCAATGACTGAAAAGATGTGTGCTTAGTCAGAAGTCTCCCTGGCATGTGTTTAGTGGGGAGTTTATAGTATGGTATTCAGATGTGGGACACAGATTCATGCGATGATTGCTTGAGTTCTCCATTTAGAAGTTCAGAGGAGGATAGAACCTGACCCTGTCTGCAAAAGCTCATCTGAAGACCAAACAGTCTGTGTCTGTGCTACTGGAGAACTGTGTACTCTAATGAGCTTTCTTTTTTTTTTTTTTTTGCTGTACTGGGGATTGAACTCAGGGGCATTCTACCTCCGAGCTACATCCCCAGCCCCATTTTTTTTTTTATTCTTTATTTTGAAACCGAGTCTCACTAAGTTGTGGAGTGCCTCACTAGGTAGCTGAGGCTGGCCACAAACCCGGATCGCCTCCTCCAACCCGGATCCTCCGGTCTCAGCCTCCCGAATGCTGGGATTACAAGCATGCGCCACCACGCCCGGCTTCTCTAATGAGCTTTCAACTCCCTCCCCATGTTGTATTTCTCTACTTCCCTATCCTACTGCATTGCAAACACAAGCAATACATGTAAAAGATGCATAAACAGTTTAAAGTGAAAAATAGCAAAGATTCGAAAAGGACAATTCTTATCCAATTCCTCAAAGAAGTAACCTTTTTTTAAACCAAAGGTGTGCATGCTTGTGTGATTTCTCACAAGCCCAGTTTGACATTATGTAACAAGAATTATAGAGCCCACAGAATGGAAATAAGAATTGGCTTGTGAGACGCCAGGCAATGTCAAGCCTCGGGAGGTCAAGCTGGGCCGCTTGATGAGGCCCCTTTGGTCACTGCCAGTTCCGATTTAAGAGCACACTATTGATGACCACACCAAAGAGGCCTGAAGGAAGCGGAGACTATTAAATCACTTGTTTACCTCAAGTGAGCACCAGTGGTACTCAGTCAATGATTTTATTGATCCGAATACTGTTCAATTAAGTGTGTTTATTTTGATTCTGTGATTAACATGCATTTGCAGAAGGCATTCTCACAGTGAAAGAGTCTAAAATTATCCCTTTCATTCCCTTCTCCTCTTCCTTGTGTACTAATGCCATCTTGACTTAATGGGCTATGCATTAAATGAACAAATATTATGTTTGAGATTAGTATCGAGTGCCCCGTCTAAACTCTCAGCCCTTCTAAGAATTCATTTCCTTAGAAATAGTCAGCGAACAGAAGACCATGGCTGGAGTTACATTATTAAGCTAAGGGATAGTTCCTTCTGGATGATGGACAAAGGTCCAGTTGCATAGATGCTGGTGAAAGAAAAAATTTGATTTTTCTGCTAAAATTGCCAGATTCAAATTTCTAAATCAAGAGTTTAAGGAAAAAACAAACAAACAAACAAAAAAAACCAGAAGCATGGTATAGTTTGTCAAACTAGAGAAAGAGCTAAAAGCCGTGACTCCAAGGATGTCAAGATAAGAATTTGGTGTGGGTCTTTGGCATCACCCAATAACTGTATCAACACCATCAAATGGATTGAATGCTCATCCTTTTTCTAACTGGCTCTTCATATAAAATAACTTCATTTTCTGCTTATTCCTCTTGTACACCCTCATTTGTCCCCCGAGGGACAAATTTCCTGGGCCTATTTATGTGAAAGCACTTTGTGCCCAAACCAATCATCAACCATTCCCACCTAACAATGCAACTAGGAGAACACTATTTCTGAGATTGTATCAATAACGTCAACATAACATTGAATGGAAGCTGAAAATATGACAAAAAAATGCTGACTAGAATTCTTCAGAAACTATTTTGCTCCCATCTATAGTACAGCAAACACCAAGGACATGATTGCTGAAACAGGAGGAATACAAAGAAGTTTTGACTGTTCTTTTTCCAAAGATATGTAACTTTGAAGCTGTTTTTAGAATGAGTGGTATAAATAATGGGGAATTATAAATTAAACCTTTCAAATACTTTTTAACATGTCTCCTTTCTATTTATACCACAAAGTCCTCCCAGATTTCTCAAACTCTCCCACATGGCACTGCTATGGGAACTTTGTTGTGGTCTTCCTGCCATATATGAATTTTTCTTGTTTCTCCTCAAAAAATACATTTATCTGTTTTGGATCTTGGCCCACAAACATACAGATTTAATAACAATCCAATTATCCATTTTAGTTCATGAGATTTTATACCTGGAGTCAATGATGGAGAGTAAGAAGAAACATAGAACCATTCTATTTAATGGCTGTTGGCCATTGGAATGTGGTCTCCACACCTCTTCCCTGCATTCATGTTGAGGAGTTTCAAGGTGTGATTGCTTGGTTTACTTTTATTTTCTCCCTGAATGGAGCTATAGTTTTTCAGTTGAAGAATTTCATTCAAAAATTTGTTTGTTTGTTTTGGTGCTAGCAATTAAACCCAGGGGCATTCTACCTGCAAACTACAAACCCAGCCCTATTTATTTTATTTTTTTATTTGGAACAGGGTCTTGCTAAGTTGCTAAGAGCCTCGCTAGGTTGCTAAGACTGCTTTTGAACCTGCGATCCTGTTGTCTCAGTCTCCCAAGTACTGGGATTACAGGTGTGTGCCACCATGCCTGGCTTAACTTCCCAGAATTTAAACACATATATCTCATTCATGGGAACACAACCACCTCTCCTTTGTGGCTCTTCATGGCCAGCCTTCCCTAAAGAGTGACTTATATTCACTTCTAGGTTTCACCACCATCTATTCATAGTCTCCAGATACTTTGAGCCTTCGCTGCACTTCATTATCTCTTCCTAACAGGTTTTCTGTAGTTGGCATCCCCAGTCATCTGCTCTTGTGTTTCACTCTTTCTGACAATTTTCATGATTCGTTTCTTCTCTTTCTCACCAATGTTAATGCGTACAGATTCCTCCAAAGAGGCTTGGTTTCACTGGCTCTTCCAAATCTTATCTATCCTCATTAATCTACCTGTCAATTCAATGGATATGATTTGCAAATCCATATCAGCAACCCTGATCTCCATTGTTTTATTTCTTCTCATAGATGCCCTGAAATAATCTCAAACATAAATGTGCTAAAAAATTATATGCATTGCCCCCTTTGCCTCAAGTCATTTTCCTCTTTTGTTATCTCTTCCTGACACAACCATGCTCTCAGTCTCCATGTATTTAAAAACAACTTTATCACTTGTGACGCTTCTACTTTCTTTACCATTGCTACCTTCATAAGCAGTTTTCTAAATTCTGTTTCAGAAAAATCTAAATACTTCCCTCATGTCATTTCAATTCTACTCTAATTATTTTTCCTGAAGAACATTAAGGGTTTTGTCTCCTTGACACTAATCTCTCCAACCAATCTATCTTATACTCATCTTTTCCTTCCTCCTATTCTCCTTTCTTTCTTTCTCCCTTTTCCTCCCTTCTTCCTTCCCTCTCACTTTTTCCTTTACTCTTTCCCCTTTTTGTCCATCCTCCAGTATTAATAAGCACATTCTAAGCACCGGGGAATACAAAGTCAGGAAAACAAGCAGAATCCTTTCCATCAGGAGCTCATGCAACACTCCCCTAATCAAAACTCAAAGAGACTTACCAAACAAACACAGAATAAAATTCATATTCTCTGTCTAGCATTCAGCCATTTCCTCTCACCACCATTGCATATCATAATGGTCTAATGTCAAATTATTTTTAGATGTAATTATCCAAAATATTTGCCCCAACATTACCTTATAAATCCAATGATCCATAATACTAATGAGCAATTTTAGGTTGAAAGTGATAAATATATTTTTAAGAAGGAAGGAGAAGAAAATTATGCTTGTTTTAAAGCTAAATCCTTCTCAAAGGCTAAGACCTATAAATGTAAGAAGCCATATATTTGCATCACTTATGAATGAGAATTAACTCATAACATTACATTTTAATTTGGATGTTATTTATCTCCTGAACACTTCACTTAATTATGATGGGCAAGAATGCTGATAAGAAAATGGCATTACTCATGCTCTCACATATCTTCCATGCTTCTTCAATTCTTACCCCTTATCTTTGTATGTATCAGTTCTACAGATATTCCAGTGCAAAAGTAATATTCATGAAACTTTTCCTGATAGTTCTAATGTAACAAAAAATTCTTGTCCTTTAACTTTCATACTACCCTCATTAAATTTATACATTTTAATATGATACTATTGCATTTTCAAAAGTATGTACTCTTAGTCATACTTAAGAAGTGGTTACATAGAAAAAATGGTTTTTGACTCCTAGGTAATATTCCAAAGAAACCATAAAGGGTATTATATCATGGTCTGCTAGAACAAAGATTATCACAGTTTATAGATCCATTCTTGGTAATTACAAGGAACAAGATTAATAGGGACAAAAATAAAAGCCTAAGGATAATAGTTTCAAGAATTTTTAAATTGAATGTTGACTAGTTAAAATAGAAAAGAATCTACAACCAAATGTCACAGCACAGTCTGTTCCTGGAAGACACCAAATATTCTAATCCTGTTGTCCATAAAAGTGATGTGGTCTTACAGGCTGTATACCTTGGTCACTGCTGATCTAACAGTTTAGAAAAAGAACAGTCTTTAAAAATCATGGTTTCTCTACATACTACCTTACAGGTTTCTATAAGAATTTGGTTGTGGGGGAAAAAAAAAAAAAAAACAGAGACAACTATTCCATTGATCCCTTTGGCTTTATACTAAGAAATATGGATAGAAAATAAGTATCAAAATTAGGCCCATCAGTGACTTTGGCTCAGTGATTTATGTATGGAAGAAACATTTTTGTAGTTAAAAAGATACTAGAGAGCAACACCACCACTTCCATTCCATTTAGATAAGCTAAATGGTCAGTAGTCTTCCAGAATTGCTTTGCCCAACCTCCACTTGCTCCTTGACCTGTGTGAATAAGCATGTGGGTACTTGTCCCTTGACTGGCTAGGTCAGTGTAACTGTGTGAGAACCATCAGAGGACACATTCCACACCCTCAGGATCATAATGGGCACCTGAGGCTCAGGTTCAAGGATGACTGTCTTGACCTGAGAACGTCCCCAGGAGATAGCTTTCCTCTGCAACAGGAAAATCTAAAATTCTGAGAAATGTACCACTGAAAATATCCTTGACTGCCACTTTTACAAAACTTTCTTTCTGCTTGCAATGCCTTAGCTCATTAATCTGTTACAAGATCTATACATATAACCAAACCACTAGATAAGTTCTAGAAAAGTAAACTATTTCTCCCTTCACTTAAGAAGCCATGACACATTGCTTTTTTCCAGAAGTAGTTGTGTTCTGACTTTTAATTGTAGATTTTATCTGGTTCAGATTTACATGTATAATCTCAAGGAGCATGGAGGAATTCAAACAAAAGAAATGCAATACCGTCTTCAGTTAGCTAATGTACTGCTAAGAAGGTATGATGGTTTCTTTTTTTCTTTTTTCTTTTTTTGCAGTACTAAGGATTGAACCCAGGGGCATTCTACCTTCGAGCTACACCCCTAGTCCTATTTTTTATTCTTTATTTTGAAACAGGGTCTCACTGAGTTGTGGAGGGCTCACTAAGTAGCTGAGGCTCGCCGCGAACCTGGATCCTCCTGTCTCAGCCTCCCAAGTACTGGGATTATAAGCGTGCTCCACCACCCCCGGCTCGGTATGATAGTTTCTTGAAAATTAATGGTGAATATAACACTCTTTGTCACAAACAGCCTTTCCTAAATGCAATTACAAGGTCAGTTCCATGTAATAGCCTAATAGGTAGATTCATAAAAACAATTATTGTGTTTTAATCACTTACTATGTTCTAGGCACTATACAAAGCAGATAACATTTATTATCATATTTAATCTGTACAAAAACATTATTGCTATAGGTACTATAAGAATATCACATTACAAACGAAGGAACTGCAGGTTAAAGAAGTTGAGTAACTTGCTCTATGTCGTATAACAAAGTGGCAGAGCTGAGACTTGCATGTAGGTTTCTCTGGCTCCAAAGCTCTTTATCACTGTAGTACACTGTCTAGGAAGCAGCTGGGCACAGTACATAAAATTTTGAAATAATCCTAAATATCATCATAGTATCAGCCTATATGTGTAATTGTTCATCTAGTCATTAGTAAAACAATCCATTAGAATGTAGGACATGTTGGGCATTTTTATGACATGATAATGAAGCTTTTTAAATGTTCGATCATACTTTTAACTATAAAAAATTTTCTTTAAAAATATGTTTCAGTCGGGCATGGTGCCACACTCTTGTAATCCTAGCATTTGGGAGGCTGAGACCGGAGGATCCGGGTTCGAGGCCAGCCTCAGCTACGTAGTGAGGCACTCCGCAACTTAGTGAGACCCTGTTTCAAAATAAAGAATAAAAAATAGGGTTGGGGGTAGAATGCCCCTGAGTTCAATCCCCAGTACCACTATATATATAATGTTTCAGTTATAAACAAGAAAAGATAAATCTGGGTAAGCATCTGAGAAAAATAAACTTACTTGTAGTGCTGCCCAGGGAGATGTAGCTCCACAGAGAAATGAAGATATGCTACTTCAGAATGTGAAACTTTGGGACTCTAATTAGGAAAACACCATCAGTGTTATTTCCATCAGAAAGTCTATTTTGGGGATTCAGAAAACAAGAGTTTTAATAATACTAAGGATTTTGATCAGGAGACCACTGTGAATTTACTGGAAGTAATCACATTCAGAAGAGAAAAAACATCTAAGTAAATGTTCACCCTTATAGTCCTAACATTCAGCTGTGTCATCTGGTGGCCAACGTTCCTCCTATCTGTGATGAACTGATGCTGGGTCTAGATGCCTGAGAACAGGCCCAGGATACCCCTACAGTCAGTCAAGGTACTTTTGCCTTACTTTTTTGAAAGCCTTGAAGTACCACCTGAAATCTGAACTTATTTGCATTTTTGGCAATATAAGGAACCATTAATTTATCATGAACTGCTCAAAAAATCAGTTCATTTTTGGCAATATAAGGAACCATTAATTTATCATGAACTGCTCAAAAAATCAGTAGAAATTCAAGATCTGGCAACCCCTTGTTTAAATGACTGGAAATTACCTGGTTGACAAGGCCAGTAAGCCAAACTAAGCAAATGGTTCCAGCTCCATTCTCCCAGGAAAGTTATGGACAGAAAAAGATTCTTTGTTTCTACTTTTCACACTATTTTTCTCTTTTGATCTGCTTACTTAATATAGTTCTTGTGTTTACTTGTCTAATAGAATATGGCCCAGATTTTTATATCAGTTTAATATTTCACCCTAATAAATATTTTTAGAAGACATTCCTGTCTCTATACTGAAATTTAAACCAGAAAGGAAAAGTTTATTAAGCACAAAGTAAACTTGATCAGAAATACACTAATTTTATTAATAAAATTTCAGTTTATTGATTTCTAAAACTAAATTCAAAAGAATATTTGATTTCCTATAGGAGAGTTAACTTCTCTAGTCATTTAACAAAAGTCAGTCTAACTACACTTCTATATTAGACACACATGCCACTTCCCTTGATAGAAAAACGTTGTTATGTTAAAGTCACTTTTTTTTCTAAAATATATCCTAAGCCCTAAAGGATAAACATTTATCCACTAAGACAGAAGGATAAAGATTTTAATGGCATCTTGCTTCAGGATTCAAAATAAATAAGGCAAAGATGAGTTTCCATCTTCTTAAGACTAAATTACAGAGATTAAAATATATAAACACAAAATGAATGTGTTCCATTTGCATATTATATTTCGCTCTTAAAGTTGATATTGAAGATTAAGGGTCACCATTTAATCCTCACTATCCTAATCCCTAAAATTACAAAGACAAGCATAAGTGCATGTCTGCTGCACTAAATTACCTTGAAAGAAAGCAAATTCCGGATGAAAAGGGAAGCATATTTATATTATGGTGATTTAAAATCTGTCGCCTAAACACATCTTCTCCCCTCGATCCATTGACCTAAATTGCACACTAAAAGCTTGTTTGTCTGCAAATGGGCAGCTAACACTTTGAGACAATCCAGAGATTCTTCACTTATGCAGAATCATGCCAACAATTTTTCTGACTACAATAAACACTGTCTTGTTCATATTCCACAGAAACGAGAATTGTGTTATAAAACAGAAGACTTTCTTTACAGTTCGAAACCATTTCCTGGATGGTTAATTGTGAAAATTCAGAACTCTGGCTATGAGAAGTTGTAGATGCAAAAAATCTGTGAAATATTTCATTAAAATCCTAACAATCTAACAAAATGTGGCTAATTCTATTGAATTCTTAATTATTTTCCCCCATGATAAAAGGAAGGATGGGCTTTGTTGCATGGTTGACAAATATCTTATAGACAAGGATTTATTTCCTGGATGTTCTTGCAATACTTTCTAAAATCTAAAATCCAGTGCAATGAATTTTCAAAGCAAAATAAATCCAACTCAGAAACTCACCTAGTGACTCAGAAACCCCCATGATTTTTACCTTCTTTTAGAAAACTCACGTTAATATCAATGTGCTCATGCACAACAAAAACAGCATAACGGCTTGATAGAAATGGCATATACCTGTAAAAGATCAAATTCTTCCCAGGTTCTGCAGAGTTTGTCAGATACACATTTATTTTAGATGATATTTTCTAAAATCATATTATATACATCAATCAGAACACAACATTGGCATAGACTAGGTTCCTCTATAAATCTATTCAATCATCAATCCTGTCAATAGAGTATCATGTTCCTTGCTTTAAAATGTATTTCAAACAATTTTGTATCTCTGAAGACTGAGATCCCCACTGTTAAAATCTATGCTATTTGCATGTGTATGTAACAATTTGTATAAATTCAGGAAGTATTACATATTACAGAACACCAAAGTCTAAAATATGTCTGTATTCTTGAATATGTTTCAAAGACCGCACAGTATGATGTTAAATTAGCATGATGCTACCTTTACAACTCTAAATATATATTTGAGTATATTTCAAAGCACACTGAAATTTTTTACTGCAAATCCTCATCTTAGGTAGACATAGAAACCACAATGAAAAGGTTCAATCATCTTAAAAGGGAGAATATACTGCAAATGATCCAGTGATGCTCTGCATCTCAGGGCCAAACCCCTGCTGTTTAGCCACCGTAGTTACAAAAGCAGACTAATGAAAGCTGCAAAAATTATAATTAATTTTCATTCTAAAGAAATCATTCTGCTCTAATCAACTGCCTATCAAACATCAGCGCAAATTATGCTAAAGAAAAAAATTATTAGGCCAGGTTTATAGAGTAAAATTTTCCTCAACTGTATTAGAATAAAGAATGCCTGTGTGGGAATTACTTTTAATGAACAACAAATTACAATTACTAAACTAAATGAACCATCTGCCTTTTTTTGTTTGTTTTCACGGCCTCGCTGGTGCAGAATGCACTGTCAGCTTAATTCCCATTCAAAATGGCAGACTGTCTCATCACCAGACTCTCACGTCCATAACATTTTAACAGAAAATCTGTAACAGATGTTTTCAATTTTAAGAAGAGGACAAGTATGTTTTATAAATATGTTCTAAACATTAAAGGCTGGCGTTTATAATAATAATGTACATGCCTTTTTCAGACTGGAGCACCGAGATGACTAAGTACTCCTAAGCCCTAAATTAGCACATAAAGTATTCATAGACCAATACCAATAAAAACAAGTCCTGATGCACTTTATTAAACATTTCATTCAAGTAAATGTGTTTTGTCTCTATCCTCTAATAGGTGATCATTTGTTTCAAAGGGGCTTGCATGAGGACATTCAATAATGACATCTATTATCAAACCTTTACTGGAAGGTTTAAAGTGGTTAGCTGGATACATCATCTGGCATCGGCATGAAACATTAAAAATGGAAAATCAGTCTCTTATTAGCATGTGTCTCATATTAGCTGGGCTTTCCCTGCTGAGGTTTGGGGACCATGATACTATAAAACGCTTGGAAGATTGACTTTTATCAGGGCCATTTATAGAAGAGAAATTCCGATCTGGGCATGATCTTAAAGAGAGAAGAGAGCATCTGAATTATATCTTAATATAATGCAAAAGAAATATTTTCTAAATTAAATGAATATTTTCTTTATACTGCTATTCTAGGAGCATTGACTCAAAACTGCAATGAGGACATGCTTTAAAATAGTTCTTTAACACCCGTTATTAATTATTTTTTCTTCCTTTAAATGAAAGGTATTATCCTGACCGCCCCCGGGGCTCTGGGCCTCCATTGATCCACTGTGCACGCACAGCACAGAAGGGGCAGTGAGCTAGCTACCACCAGTGCACCTCAGCCCAGACCTGGGGATCAGCTCTGAGGGAGATAGGAGAGCAGCTCAGATTTCATATTTGCCAGTTCTTAGTTTCTTTGCTGAGATGACCAAAAGGGCGGGGAAAAATCCTGGTAAAACTGAAAGGACCTCTCTTTTTCTGCTTTTCCTAGCATTGTTTCACTTTCATTTTAATTTAATAGATCTGTACAATGCTCTTCCCCAGCCCCCTGACAATCACTAGAGATTCAGATTCCTTTCTGCAATTAAAAAACAAAAGACAATTGTGTTAGATTACTTCATGAGCTAGACATGGAGAAGGATATATGACTCCAGTCCTCTCCACAGGCTGGCTGAATCTCTGTCTAAATAGTCCCTGCTTTGAGTGGATATTTAACTATCAGCTGCAGTGGGAGCTGAAATGTGCTGCTTTAGAAAGCCAGCTTGCATGCCAGGGTCCACTCGGTGCAAAGCAATGGTGTCTGCTTTGAAGATTATTTTAAGCCCCCCCCCCCCTTGTTCTAAGGAAAGAATGAAGAAAATGACAGCTCCATGATTAGAAATGCAGTTTCAGAAACAAACTAATGTAGAATTCTCCAAAGGTATTACTATTGAGGCGAAACCACAGTTTTTAAAAGCCTGTTCCTATTTTTGCGATTGTGGTTTATGACATGAAGTCATGCTTTAAAAATAAGGGTTTTCATATTTGCTTTTTATTTTGCATTTCAATCAATGGGAACAGTCTAAGGCATTTTTGATGTGTTTTAGTTCCTTAGTTTTACTTTGCAGTTATAGCCAGTTGAATCCTCTGCTTTTTGAAAGAACTCCAAAGGAATGTTTAATTTTAGGTAAATATTGTTTTCAACAAATAAAATATATATAACATTGATGACATAGCTGTTTCATTAATTTAACTATATTTTAAACTTATAAAATATATAGAGATTAACAACTTAACAATTAATAGTCCATTAACACATATACTCTTCATATCCTATAAAGCAGATTGCTCTCCTAAAAAGTAAAATAGTTTTGAAGCAAGTTACTTTACCTCAATCTGCCTGTTTTAACCCATTAATATAGGTGACACATATAATTACATAATGATAAAAATTAAACTCATAATAAAATACCCCTTTATGAAAAAGATTGTATATGAGAATTTATTAGAAATGATTGCCATGTATTTTACTCCTTACAAAAATTTAATCGTAAGTGTGGCACCTACAACCATCACATGGAGTAAAAATTAGTTCCCATATCCCATTACATGGATACTAGCTCGATTTAAGTTCAGTGTTGTCAGCATTCATTTTTCAGGCTTAGAAATATATGTTGATACTAATTTTGATACGTATTGATAGAGCATCGTTCTACTTTACTAATCCTAAGAATATGAGCCAATGGAATAATTTACTTTTTTTTTAATTTGTGGACTGACACCCAGAAATTTTTATATTTGTAATGAAATTTTTGCTGGCATTCACACAGCAGAAACAAGAAGGAGAGCAGCTCCTTTATTCATTCAAGCGCATAGACTCCCTGGGCCTGTATTACTTTTCCAGTTAGCTCACAGGCTCCCATTGCTAAGAAGATAAATGTCACATTGAAACACCCATAACCTGGGAGGAAACATCGAACCCTTTCCTAACTCACACCATAGCCTCCTCTCCCCTCTTGCCACCTCCAAACTTGACATTTTCCTATCCAGATTCTATAAGACTCAATCCAAACACTACCCCTCTTCTTGTTTCACCCAGTTAGTCATACTCTTCTGTCCACCTATAAAAGATCTTACCACTGTGTAACCCTTTGTGATCACACCTTCTAGTAGAGTTGTGCTGAATTCTGCAGGGTCTCAGAATCCTATGAGAGCTATGGACACACTCTTCACAGGGAAAAATGTTTCCCCTTGCCCACATTCCAGGCTCCTCCACACATTTCTGAGGTTCACCTATGGACATCCCAGGTGGCAGTGGGCCCCAGATTGGTAACATCAGCGTTGGGAAAACTTTGCAGTAGAGAACTATGGTAAGAGCACAGCTTCCAGGCAGGCAGGTCTGGGTCCACACCTCAGCTCCTTAACTATCTGTTTTGACCCTGGGTAAGACACCTAACTTGCTGTGCCACACATTTCCCAGTTTGTACAGCTGTATTGGCCTATCTCTGCTGCTGAGAGGATAAAGCAACATGGACATAAAACATTCCCTGCTACACAGAACTTTAGTTAAGATGTAGTGATTAAAAGGTAGGTGCCTAGATACACCATATTAGTTATCTGTATGCATTTTACCACCCGAAAGTCAAGGGCCGTGTGTTAATTAAGTCTGCCTACCCCAGCATTCCTTACAGAGTGGTTTTAATAGAATACTATTAAGGCAAACCTTAAAAAAAAAAATCTGTGTTTGCAACAGCATATGAAAAAAGTTTGCAGAATCAACACATTTGCTTCAGAATTTTAAACTCCTCGGTCATTATCTCTTTGTTCATGTGGTCACAAAGCATTCCATTGGCCACAACTAAAGCAGTTTCTTCTCTTTAAAAATAATATGGATGGACTTCTTGGGGGGATGGTTTTAATATCGCCTGTCTGCCAGGAAAGAGACTCCTCAAGGTCTCCTTTGTCCTTACTACTCCAAGAGGAATTATTTTTTCCAGAATCTTCTAACTCAATTATTCCAGAGGTAAATTACTTTGTGTTAACAAATAGAAAAACAAACAAACACCAAATTCTCCTTTGTTGCTTTGAAATTTGTTTTCTCCCAGCTACACAGAAGGATCTCTCATTCTTCCTAATGCACAGTACAAAGATGCACATGGTCTAGCTTCACATCCCTTCGTTAGTTCATAGACTTCAGTAAATTCTGCTCCTATTCTTCTCCTTTTGAGATTTATTAATACCAGCTTTTAGTCATCTGTTAGCCCATCCATGTTAGCTGCAAGCATTCCTGTTACCCTGGTCTGGAGCTTTTCAATCTGTTATATGTCTTTGGGGGTGAAAGGTTCACGTCTATAATATTTCTGTTTTGTTCATGCTGATGCAATAGAATTTTATAACATACAACAAAAGACCTGGAATCTCAGCAACAGCATATGTAAAATCATGTCATGAGAAAAGGGCAAATCCCAGGACCACTCTAAGAGACCGTCTAAGAGGCCCCATCCTCTAGCCATCTCTCCCATGGGAGTACTTTTCCAATTAATTGGAATAATATGTCACCTAAATTGAACAACAGAAATCATCTTTGCTCTCTGAAACCATGAAAATTAGACATTTTGCACAAAAAGTAAGTAAAAGGGAGGTTTCTTAATTAAAGATTTAGCAGAATCATTTCAAGTCATAACTCCTCACTTCATGAGCTCCTCTCCACTCTCTACCAAACAAAAACAAAATATTATTAGAGCAGTGCCATTGTTTCAGCCTTAATCCCATCATTTACCCCAGGATTTATTTAATTTCTTGCAAACAACTAAGCTTCAAAGCAGAAGGAGCACACTGTATTTCTCCTCCTGTCATCTTGATGCTGGCTATCCTTACAACTGCAGTAAATCTGGAGGCCAGGGGATGTGTTAACAGAAACTGCTTCCCCAAATTCTGCATAGTTATCTTTTTATTGTGATTGCATAAGCTTGACTAAAATTATTTTAATAAAAATACATATCTTTTTTGCTGAATCGAATTCTGTAAGAACCACTAACAAAAGCAATTTCAGAAGGAAGGTTGATGTACCGATGCTTTAGCATTAAATTATCTCCGACCTTGAAATATTACCATAGGCAATGAGGTCATATTCATCATCACAAGATTATCTGGAGGTCAAGTCTCTCAAATAAAACTTACATTTTTCTAGAATCTATGAACATGGTGGGAAATGTTCTGATAATCAAAATGGGAATCACTTATTTCAATAATTAATAGAACTAGTTGTGAAAATGAATATTTAAAGAGTCAACACTGAAAGCCTGAATGATTCAGGGTAATCACTCTCATAACAATTGGGGGTACTCCCCAAGACTGTGTTAGTTGTCACTAATAACCCATTTCAAACCTGTGACTTTGCAAGGACCTCATTTTGATGGCCTAATAGTGTCAGGCACAGACTTCAATGTTTAAATTATTAAGAACCATGAGAAAGTCCAGTACAGCCACCTGCACTGAAAGGGTGCATGTTCTTCCTTTCATCTCTTGATTAACATGGGGCTGACTTTCCAATTTGTGGATTAACTATACCTTTTACTAGTTCTTTTTCACCCACTGATTTCCTGCCTCTTGGCCATTTCATAGTTCATTTTCATATCCCCTAGAGGGGAAAAAGAGAAAATTAAACTCAAACCTATGGAATTTGCTCTAATGAAAGAAAAAGGAAGAGATTGGAACCCCTGGCTAAAATGAGGTTTGGGGATTTTCATACTTGCCTTGGTTCCAGTTAACCTAGAATATCAAGGGCCTACTTTATATGAAGTCATTTATCCTCCACTCTGCAACATGATTTAACCGTGACCAGGACAGGAAAGCTATTACACAAGCCGGAACTTTTCCCAAAGTTCCTAAACAAAATTGTATTTAGGAAGTAAATCAATATAAATCTTGAGATAGATATATTTCTGATGCGAAATTTCAGAAAAGCAATTTTGATCACACATCTGTTCTCACTTCAAAATTGTTCTTTTATTTGGTTAAAAAAAATAAGATGTAACTGCCTAGAATGTAGTAATAGGTTTCTTCTTATTTATTGTTTTTAACTGGTAGTGTATCTCAGTCCAAGCCCCCAAAGGGTTAATGCTGCTGGGTGAGCTGAAATTCATGAGCATAATCCTAAACAAGTGAGGTGAAGTTCTATCAGGTCTATTTCAGCGTATCAGGGATTACTGCTAGCTGTCTAATCCTGCTGAGCCTCAGGGAGGAACGTTCTATTGTATTTGAAATCCTGGCCAGGAAAGAACAGAAGGTTAAATGGGTGCCTTGCTCTGTAATCAAATATCACAGGCACTACTTATCTATTCAATGAACAACTGACGTAGAAAATCAATTACAAACCAAATAGCTTCTTAGGAATTTTTACCCTGAAAGAGGTAAGATTGTTTTTAGAAATGAGTTTATTTGATATGTTTTATGACTAAATACTAGGAATTGAGGACTTCCGAAAGTTATTTTAGCTGGTTTCTAAAATGTCTTGCTCATAGACTAGATCTTCTGAGCTATGCACTTAAACCATCAGGGACATTCCAAGAATAAAGATGCCACATTGTAGCATAGCTGGTGGAGTCGTCTACCTAACAAAACCAACCCTCGAAGAATGCTGTTAAAGCCGGATGAAAGTTCTTCTAAACAAATATGTAAATATCAAATATATGTTATTATGCTTTTTATCAAGATGACTTAAATAATTTACCTTTTCTGAAATGCAGTCTTTTAGCAGTACATGCTCTTCTGTGAAAATATCATGAACATTAAAAAAAGCCAAAGATAAAAAACAGATGCAGCCCCTGGGGCTCTTTGTTCCCAGCAGGAATATTCCTTTTAGTGGGCTGAAGGTTAACGCCCTTGTCTCATCATCCCCATCCTCTACCTGTCACTCTGGGTAGATGTCACAGTCCATGCACACAGACAAACAGGCTGACCTGGCCAGTCCGTTTGACCTTGGACAGGCCAGAGATCAAATCTAGGTATTAATACTGGGGCAATCAAAATGTAATCTTTGAGACACTGGAGAAGTGAGCTAGAAATTATGCGGTAGGCACTCCCTTTCAATCAGAGGCATCATGATTTTGAGCATTAAAATGTTCATACGGACCTGGGAGGAAGTCAATATAAACTTTTTTTTTTCTTCTTTCTTTCTTTCCTTTTTTTTTTCTTTTCTCTTCTGGGGATGCTGTGGTGAGAAATTTGCTCAGGGTCTTTACATGCCCAACTTATCTGTCCTCACACTTTCAATTATTTTTGGACTCTTTGCTTTATCAGAGTTCTTATAAGGTAATCCATTTGCAGGATAAAGCAGATATAATTGGAAAAATACTGCCCTTTCATAGTCAAGAAAGATATTTTACAAATGGGATGAAATACTTTTAATACTCTTATTGTAGTTCAACGTGCATATAATTCTAACCATGGATTCTCATTCTCTACAATTGTTATTCCTTATAACTTCCTCTTAGAAGATAGGCTAAAAAGGGGAGATATGAAAAATTATTGAAATGTCTCAGCAAATACAAAATATGCAGCAGTATTAAATGCATTACTATCTCAAACCACTACTAAAATAAAAAGGGGATTTAATCTAATATTTCTTCTAGAACTTATCCAAGTTTCAGGCCTCTTCAGAAGAGTTAGGTCTTCACGATACTAACAACATTAATAGTTTAGCCAAAATCTCTGATGTAAGAGTGTAAATATTTTCAGTAATAGAGTATTTTTAAAAGTCAAAATTAATTTTTATTTAAATGTAGATACCAAATACAACTGAAGAAAACATGTCTTCGAATCCTAGGAAGAATTTTTTTGTCTGCACTACAATGTACAAAGTTAACAAAGCAGTAAAATCTTTTTTTTTAAATTAAGGATATCTTCGCTTGATTTCGATTTATAATTACCCCCAATTTTTCTTTAAAATGGTATCTTGCATAAAGTGCACTAATTGCATAGTTTCTGCATGGTGAACTATTCATTCTAGCTCTCTGTGCAAGCACACTAAAAGTCTGCACCATAGAAAGGAGACTTTACATAGAAGCATGCTACAATAGACTGCCCCACTCCTTCAACATCCTGATATATCAGTTGCTTCCTCAAGCAACACAAATCCACTAATGCTTTAATTTGTGACACTGCTAACTGGTATTAACAAATTCCAACTATGAAATGTCTTTGCATTTGTACCGACCTAGGAGATAAATAACGTTTGTCACAACAGAGCGAAATGCTTTAGGTCACATGCACAGACAATGATGCAGTAGGTCTTTTACTTAAGTGCAAACCTTAAAAGGTGTATAGTTCACTTATGCATGCTCATGGAACATTATCCTAAAATAAACAAAATGCTCATGGCACACCCAAGGCAGGGCAAGAAACTTCTGTTTTTCACCTTCCTGTATGTGTCAGCTGATAATGATCAGTAAGAGATTAAGTCCATCAAGTTATTTGCAAAATCTTGAAATAATTGATTTGATAATTTTATTTCTTTTGGCCTAACCATTCAGTTGTTTTATTGGTTTAATTTTTTCAGTCTGTGGGGAGCAGAGTTATTTTGTCTGAGTCTCTTGTGGGACACAAACTATATGGCTAGTGAGATTCAGATCAGGTGAGCATTGGTATCTTACAATAGATTCAGATTTTAAAGCATAGCTGTTAGCCAGGCATGATGGCACACACCTGTAATCCCAGTACTTAAGAAGCTGAGATAGGGGATCTCAGTACTTAGGAGACTGAAGGGGATCTCAGGATCCAAACCAGTCTCAGCAATTTAGTGAGACTCTCAGCAACCTAGTAAGACCCTGTTTCAAATTTTTAAAAAGTTTAAAAAAGGCTTAGGGTTGTAACTGAGAGGTAGAATACCCCTGGGTTCAATCCCCAGTAACACACACACACACACACACACACACACACACACACACACACACAGAGTTGTTGGTGGTCAATACAGAGCTGGTGGTATTTTGGGATGATCTATAGAAAAGGAATTTTTTTAAGAAACAGAAAAAGATAGAATTTTTAACTTAAAAGAAGTTAAATACAATAACTTTTCCAGAGCAATGGGTTATGACAATGTACATTCTATTGCTCAGGAGATTGGGTACCGTGTTTATTTGGTTCTTTTTAAGCCCTGATTGTCAAAATAGCTGTCAGTGCATCTGTATTAGTTGCCATATTTGGGGTAAAAATATGGAATATAGCTTTTTAAATTAATAAATTATGTATAGGTCTTTTTCATAAACAGGATAAAGTGGTATATACACCTATATCTATATACACATTTTTATTGACACATTCCCATATACACACATTTATATCCATGGCTACAAAGAGAAAGAGAAAATACAAGTTGTTATAAAGTAGAACTCCAAAAACAAACCTCAGAGTCTGCCTTCCTAGAATAGCAAGAAAATAAAAAATTGCAGAATCATTACAGTAGGCTACAAATGAGCATGCAACCTAGCGGGCCTGAGGAAGTTGGCTCTCCTGAGACCTATAAGATTCCTGTTCAGAAAATAGACTATATATATCTGCTGCCTGGGGATATCTTCATGTACAAGGAAAGTGGATTTCTGTAACCATGATGAGGCAAAGCATGAGTCCAAAAATTTACCCAAAAGATACCCCAACAGAATTCAATCCAGCAGCTTTGGATTTTTTTTACCCACTTTTGGACTCAGAAAACGGTTCCTTAGCCCAACAGCTCACTTACGTGCCAGACTTTCAACAAAAAAAAAAGCTGTTTTATACAGAAAGGTTTTCCATGCAAAGACTTTCCTTTTTTTCCTACTGCAGTGGGATTTTTGTATATCAAAACATGTCAGACTTTTGTCCTTTATGGCAAAAAGATGCACAAGACAGAAGGAAGTGCCTTCAATGGCTTACTTGGACACAGTATGCGGCATTGCAGACTCATGCAAAACCCTAGCCTATAATAGGGGAGTTCCTCAGAGGTGAGCAGGATATGCAGTTTCCTGAATTGTAGGAATAAATGCTAAGGGAGCTGAGGTTTCCACAGCCACCACATTCACCATCTTCTTGCAGTTTTTAGATAGACAAGAGATCTCTGGAATCTAGTCCAATAGTCACCAGATTTGGATGATTACCATCACACTCATACCCTTAAATTAAGAGATACCAAGGGCCAGGTGTGGTGGCGCACACTTGTAATCCCAGCATTTGGGAGGCTGAGACTGGAGGATCCGGGTTCTCAGCCAGCCTCAGCTACCTAGTGAGGTACTCCTCAACTTAGTGAGACCCTGTTTCAAAATAAAGAATAAAAAATAGGGCTGGGGGTATAGCTCGGAGGTAGAATGCCCCTGAGTTCAATCCCCTGTATATAAAATTTATTTTTATTTTGTACATAAAAACAAAAATTACACATATTCATGGGGTACTATGTGTTGGTTTGACATATATACATTGTGTAGTGTTTATGTCAGTATGTTTTTAAAATCCCAACAGGGAGTCTAATGGTAAATTTCATCTCATCCAGCCTTCCATATTATATTCTACTCATATCTGCCAAATGGATATACCACCATTTCTAGAAATCCTTTTCCCATAAATGAAAGTTTTCACATATATGAAAGTTTTTGCTCCTGATAAAATCTTGATGTAAAGTTCTTTTTCAATCTAACCCATACCCCGTGAAGTCAGTTTGTTTCAGCCATTAGCTGTCTTTCTAAATACTTGAATACAAAGAGTGATTAAAATTCTTCACTTTCCTCCAAAGTTGGAGGAAAAGCTCAATTTATACAAATCTTCACAAGGGTAAATAATCATTTCCATTTTTAACATATAAACATATGTTTGATGCTTGTCTGTCTCTTCCACTAAATTATGAACTCTACCAGAGCAAGGCCTGTGTTTTACTGTTTGATGCTATATCCATATTTCCCAGCATAGTGTTTGATAGAGCAACCTCTCAATGAACAAATCAATGAAATAAGTAGCCAAATAGGTAGATAAATAAAGCAAGGAGTTTAAAAGATGTAATTCAGCCCTTTCTCTATAAAGGATATTTTATCCCTCTTCCTTTTTATAAGAAAAACACATAAACATATATTTATGGCTTAAACAAAACAGTAGAAAACCTGCAACATGGTGAAACTACATCAGCAATTTAAGATGAGATAGTCGTTACAGTTTAGCATAAATACAGCTCTGAGAACACAGAAGTGTCTAAGTTTAGACAAGATCTCAAAGATCATTAAGGTAATGTTCATTTTCTAATTCCAGTGGTAACTCAGAACTCATTTTATAGGGAAACAAATTTATCATCTCAAAGGCAAAAGCAATGCCAGAGACAGAAGTTTTAAACATTCATTTTTTTTTTTTTTAGCTGAGAGCTCCCACTTTTGCAATTCACACTTGGCAAACTTGAAAACTGGTGTTTAAAAGTGTAGTACACAATTCCTTTTCTGTAGGCCAACTTCTAAGGAAAAATGAATATCGAAGTAAAGGCACATGAAAGGAAACACAAATACTTATTTTTGATGAGCTATATTCACTCTTTTCAAGTTGACGAACATGGCTACATTCCTCTTCAAAGCAAATTTCAATTGAAGGCCAATGGAGAGATAAAGTGAAGAATGGCTTTTCAGGAATGACAAGTACTGGATATAATAGTGTAACCAAGTGTACTTATAGAAATTAAACAAGAACGTGCCTTCCCGATAATAATAAAAAAAAAAAGCAGAAGTTATCTCCAAGTACAAAATGCAATGCCAATGGAGTAGATGTGCTGACAAGACATGAGTAATATTTTCCACATATAAGAAAAGCTTTCATCTCAGAATACCTTTTTCAAAGCTATTTTTGTACCTTAATTAAGATCTACAGAACTCAGAGGAGTGGTCTCCCCCCCTCCATTTACTAATATATTAACTAAGGCACAGAAATGCTTGCCAAAAAACACATAAAGAAGCAGAAAGTCAGTTGGACACCTGAAGACAGAAAACGTCAGACTTTTTCCTTCTAAACTTTCCTTCAGTTTCAGGGAGAAATAGGGAAATAGTCGAGCGGAGCTTTGGCTACCTTTCTCTGAGACATCACCCCACACCGTCTCTCCATGTTCCACCCTACTATATTAATAAGGGAGGGTATCAAAATCTGATCCCTGCCTCGGCCATGCTTATTAAGCTCATCAGAAGTTCATGACATGAATGCTGAGCCAGGCAGGCAATCTTTCAGTCTCACAGTGTTTCAGACTCAAGAAAGCAGCTCCAGAGAATCTTTTAGCATGAGCTAACAAGAGAGCTTATCATGTTTTCTTGCATAATTTCCTCCTAATTTATTTTCATGGTAAACACAAAGAAGAAATTATGCAATGGTAATGTTCTGACGGTAGGAACACTGGCAGCTCACACCCTGACCTCACCCTGCCCATGTCAGCAGGCCTTGCAAAGATTAGAAGGTCTCTGGAAACCGAAAAACGTCAAAGAAAATTAGTAATTGTTTGCTTCAAGTAGAATTACGCATGAAATATCTATAGATGAAGTATTAAGATTACTCCAATTATTACATAAGAAATAGATTTACGTTTCATACTTATAAAAAGGGAAAAAAAATCCTTCCAGTTAGCAAGAAAAGCACCAAGAAATATTTAAGTGTATCCATATAATTACCATTATGAAAAGATAAAAATAATAGACTCAAAAACACCATACAGGAGAAGAGGTGGTCACAAAAGAGACAAAAAGCTGTAATTGTACTCGTACTGTGTGTTATTTTTTAAAAATGAGACAATGTCCTTGGTGGTGTAGAAGCACACAGCCACCTTGTATCAAAGTCTGCAAGTCTGGAATCTATTTTCTCCCCAAATAATACAAGAGACCTAAATAACAATTCTCTAAATGGCACAAAAGAGTAAACACTGTTAAAACATGTTATATAATGGACTAAAGACGGGCAGGGCATGATGTCCCACATCTATAATCCCGTACTTGGGAGGCTGAGACAGGAGGATCACAGGTTTGAGGCCAGCCTCAGTAACTTAGCGAGGACCTCAGTAATTTAGTGAGACCCCATTTCAAAATAGAAAATAAAAAAGCCTGGAGGTATAGCTCAGAGGTAGAATGCCCTCTGGGTTCAATTCCAAGTACCACAAAAGCAAAAAACAAAACAAAAGTAGAACTAAACCCTGGATTTCAGGAAGGCTTGAACAGGGACAACCCACAAGGGAAAAGAAAGCCTGGGAGGAAAAGTATATATTTTCTTCTAAAAAACGGTGAGCTCACTGAGGACAGAAGCCATATCATATTGCCTTTGTGACTTTCTTATGCCTTTGGGGTTCAGCACAGGGCTTCTTGAGCCAACAAGGACAAGTTAATGTGTGTTTTTTTACTAGAGCTTTAACCTAACAAAATGCATTTCAGTAGAGTTAGGCTATCATAAAATATACCAAGTTTTCATTCCTAGAAATACAGAGAATTCATCTTGTAGGTTTTTTCAAAGAACATAGTATGAATCAAATAAATGGTTAACATTCAGGCATCAATAAGAGATAAGGTGAACATAATATTGTTGCAGGTGATTTGGGTTTTGTTTGGGGGGGGGCTACTGGGGATTGAAACCAGGGGCCTTTTACCTCCGAGCTACACCTCTAGTCCTATTTTTTATTCTTTATTTTGAAACAGGGTCTCACTAAGTTGTGGAGTGCCTCACTAAGTAGCTGAGGCTGGCCGCAAACCTGGATCCTCCAGTCTCAGCCTCCCAAGTACTGGGATTACAAGTGTGTGCCACCATGCCTGGCTTACAGGTGATTTTTCTAATTTACCATCTCTCACTTCTCTCCCACCACCCCAAGGGTCCCTAAATCTCTATCCTCCTCATCATTCCTTCTTTTCTTTCTCTTGGGAGATACAAGTCCTCTGCAAAGATCAAGTACTGCAGCCACACCCTTCTTTCTATCCCCTCCAGGCACACAGGGCCTTCCTTTCCAGGTTACCCTCCTCCTCCCCAATGCTGTGTGCTGTTTAGCACTGTGGGTGCTGGAACCAGACTACCTAGTTCAAATCCTGACAAGTCATCAGTGTCATTTTTCAATAAAAATGGGAAGTTTTCCTTGCCTTAGTTCATTCATCTTCAAAAATGGGCATCATAATAGTACCTCAAAGGGTTTCTGTGAAACCCTCGAAGGGTTTATTCAAAGGAATAAGTGAGTTAATATATCCAAAGAGCCAGGCATGGTGGCCTATGTTTGTAATCTCAGCACTTGGGAGGCTGACACAGGGGGATCACAACTTTGAGGCTGGCCTCAGCAACTTAGCCAGATTCTGTTGCAAATTAAAAAGGGGGGGAGGGTTCGTTCAGAGGTAGAATGCCCTTGGGTTCAATCCATGGTACCTCTCTACCCCTCTCTCTATGTGTGTGTGTGTGTGTGTGTGTGTGTGTGTGTGTGTGTGTGTGTGTGTGGTATACTGAAGATATTATCTGGCCACCATCAAATAAGAAATAAGTAACTAATAAATGTTGGTCTCAATTTTCTCACTGAGCTAGTCAGCTGGAGGGGAGCAGAATATGAAGAAAGGGCATTGGGAAAATGATAACAACTTGAAATATTCTTTAAAGGAAAAGAGGAAAGGAATTGACCAAGTACAAAATAAGAAATGACTTGCAGTAAAGAGAATCCAGTAAATATTAGTGACTATCAATTCAGTGATTCCACTGCTAGATGCACACCCAAGAGATGCATGTCCACACAGGACCTGGTATACAAATGTCATAATATGATTCATAATAGCTCAAAGGTAGAAACAACCCAGTGTCCAAGGATGGGGATGAATAAGATGTGGTATACCCATACAGCGGGAATTTAATAATGTAAGAGAATAAAGTGCTGATATATGCCACAGCATGGATGAACTTTGAAAACATTGTGCTCAGTGAAGGAAGCCAGTCACAAAGATCCTGTGGCTGCATCTATATTAAATGTCTAGAATAGTAAAATCTATAGAGACAGAAAGCAATTAGTAGTTGCCTAGGGCCACGGGAAGGAGGGTTGGGGATCGTTGTGGGCAGCTAAAATGGTAAAAGATTTCTTTGGGGGGATGATAAAAATATTCCCAAATCGATGGTGATGATGGTTGCATAATTTTGTGACTATTCTAAAAACCCTTGAATTGCATTTTAAATGGATGAAATGCATGGCATATGAATTTTACTTCAATCAAGTTGTTGCAAATGAAAAAAAGCAGCAGCAACAAAGCAGAAGGCAAGTCCTCAAGGTTCACTGTTCTGTCAACATAGTAATTTTGTAGATATAACTTTTGTTCCTTTCCTTCTGAATTTAGAACTGCTTTCTTAGAAATTAGAAAATCTTGTCACCTTTTTCTAAATAATTGCATGCTTAACATTGAGATTGCTATCTTATTCCATCATTTCCCCACCATGGTTAATTTAAGAAGGCATTTGTTAGGTTTCCCTAATTCCTTACATTGGAAGGGTACTTTAAGTGTCTTGTGGTATTTGTTGTGACTTTAAGACCAAAGAAAATAACAGAGTACTAACAAGGTAGATGTTAATTTGAGAAAAGCTTTGCTTTTAAAAATACTTCTTAAGAAATTTAGTGCAAAAGCCTTTACAAAAGGATACCTACTCCATGGTTGGCATTAGGACCTGCCCTTCTAGGACAAAAAGGCTTAATGTGCTCCCACAATTAGTAAAGTCATTTACCTTTTCCAGAACCTATCACTTTAACAAATCATATCCTGTTCCCTGAACCTTTGATTAGTCATGTGTGTACCTACAGAATGGATTCCAGTGCTTGTTGACGAGTCTTGCACGACATCATCAAAGGTTCATTATCTCTAGGGACTGAGAACACTTACAATGCACAGGAAGAAATTTCTGCGATCTACTTTAAAGCAAAATAAGGGGCATTAATGATTAACTCATGATCTTCATCAATTTTTAATACATTTTCATATTATATTCTCTATTACACACACGAGCACATGTGCGTGTGTGCGTGCACACACAAACACACACACACACACACACACACACACACACACACACACAATTTGTCCAAGGTTTAACCAAGAGAAGTGTAAGTAGGTCTCTCTGGATGTGTACATAAAATATTGAGGCAAAGTCATTTTGCCTTTTTAATCACCTAGCATATGTAATCTAAATATATCCACAGTTTTCATTCATTGAAAGAATCAAATTGCTCACTTTTTTGAAAAAGTGTATGTGTAGTGTGTGTGTGTGTGTGTGTGTGTGTGTTAATTCATTGTACTTCTTCTGTATCAATGGTTTTCTAACAAATTATCAAGCTTCTATAATTAAAGAGACACCATAGTTCCACAAGAAGGGATCATGTGATCTAGTAAACGGTTACAGCAACTTAGAAGTAAATATTATACCTGACAGTCTATTTTGAAATATATATCTAGCCAGGTATGGGGGTGCATGCTTGTGATCCCAGGACTTGGAAAGCTGAGACACGAAGATGGTGGGTTTAAGACCAGCCTCAGCAACTTAATGAGGCCCTCCACAACTTAGTGAGACTTTGTTTCAAAATTAAAAAAATAAAATAGGACTGGGGGTATAGCTCAGAGGTAGAATGCCCCGGGGTTCATTCTCCAGCAACACACACACACACACACACAAATACACAACTAAATAAATGTTTACAAAATTGAGCAATTGGGTAATAATGAACACTTTTTTTCATTTTTGACTTAAAGATAGTACTTCTCCATCTATGTTAAGAAAGGATGCTCTAAAAACAAAATAGTTACTAAGATTATCTTAGTTTTAATATTTAGGGAAGAACAGTCACAGATTTTATTTCTCTGGAAAAAAAGTTATTTATGAATTATTCTTGTACTTGTGTTTTTAAACATTGGCTATGAGACTGGGGAGTACCTTCTCAGTGAATAGACATTTTAGAAAAAAATTTGTACTGCTATACCATCAAAATAAGTTTATTTTAATTGCTTGATGTGTAGCGGGGGGCAGTGGGGATTTAACCCAGTGACATTTTATCCTCGAGCTATACCCAAGGCCTATTTTATTTTTATTTTGAAACAGAGTCTCACTAGGTTGATGAGAGTCTCACTATTTGCTGAAGTTGTCTTCTAACCTGCATTCTTCCTGTCTCAGCCTTCCAAGTACTGGGATTATAAGTGTGTGCCACCATGCCCGCCTAATTACTTGATTTTTTAATAAAGGTCATAATCAAACAAAAACTAATACACCAGAATTTTCTATTAGCTGATTACTTATCCAAAGACATTGAGAGGCTTCTGTTTAAAATATAGTGACATGTAGCATCACACAGTGAATAAAAAATGGGTTTTCTGCCTTTTGCAGTGTTGTACAATATAAATTCACTAAATAACAAATTCTGAAAAGCACATTAGGGTATTTGCATAATTCCCATTTTAGCACGAGTATCTTCTTTTTTAAAAAAAATCAACCCTACTTATTTGGCATAAAAGTTGAGAATTATTTTCCCACTCATCCATCACTGATGATACCTCCCCTGTGACTCAGTGGTAAGGGTTACAAATATGTTGCCTTTAAAGGAGATGCCTTGCTAGGCGCAGTGGTGTATGTCTGTAATCCCAGTACTTGGGAGACTGAGACAGGAGGATCACAGGTTCGAGGAGAGCCTCAGCAACATAGTGAGACTCTCATCAACCTAGTAAAACACTGTTTCAAAATTAAAAAATAAAATTGAGCTGGGGGTGTAGCTCAGAGGTAGAATGTCCCTGGGTTCAATCCCTAGTACCACAAAAAATAAGTAAATAAATAAAGACATACATAAATTAATTAATTAATGAGATACCTTATAAACTGAGTAGCAGGAATGATGGCAACTAGGTTCACTACTCGATTTCCCATGATGGAGCAATGAATAATTTTAGGCCCTAAGGACATTTGCTCTTGTTATCCTCAGGCCTGCCATAGGAATACTTAGAAATATTTGAAGTCTTTCAAAGATACTGCAAATTACAGTTATCTCAAAATGTCCTCATGCTTTGCACACAAGCTACCGAGATTGGGGTTTCTACACTGTTAACAATTCTGTCCTTTCATAATGAAGACTACTCTGATTTCCAATAAAAGAACGTTTCTTTAATAAATATGTTCAAGGACAGCAATGTCATTGCCAACCATTTTGTTTTGTTTTGTTTTTCAGGATGAGGGAGCCAGATTCAAGGAGGCAAGATTCTCCCAAACACCTCTAAGTTCAGTCAGGATCACCAGTTCTAACAAGACTTTAGGTTTTACCTTAAAATTATTAACAGAATTTCAAAGAGGAGAGAGGGAAGAAGAGAGTTCATTAGCAACATCAGTTGGGAAGAAAATCCCTAGAATCTTGTAAATAAAATGGATCAAAATAAGAAGTGAAAAATAAGAATATATATACAGATATTATAATTCTACAAGCAGCAAGTAAATAGGGCTTCTTCCATGATACAAGATACCAGAAAAAAAGACCAGGGCAGGAAGCAGGTTATGGACTGTAGTGGACAGTGTGCTGGTTCCTGTGTAGGAAGTCAAATGCTTAGGGAGGCCCATTCCTTCCTTCCTGCCAGCAGGGTACCACTTAGTACATTACTGCTGAGGTACCCTGGTGACCTGGATGAATTAATGCAGCTTCCAAAGGTGCTTAACTTGAAAGTACTGAAAGCTGGGACACTAAAAGTGATTAATATTCTATTAGGCTTTTCTAGTTACTATCCCAAACACCCAACCATTCCAGTAAAATGAAGCCTAGGAAAGTAAAAGGGCACTACTGTCACAGGAAATATGCTGGTGATAGTGCAGCTCATCCTTCCAGCTTGTAGGTGAACCAAGGGGGTTCATGTATCATTCCAGCAGACTGTGTGCATGTGCGCACACTGATTGGCCAGTTCTTACTGCATCTTTAATACCTCTGTGGAACTTTGCTAGCTTAGAGGAATATGGGTTGCAAAACCATGAAGGCCCAGACATCATTGTAAAGCTCGCCTCTAAAGTCCCCAGCCCTTCTCCTTCTAAGCTGCACTCTTCCTGTCATCAAACACAAAAAGTATTCTTATTAACCAACCTTCCAATAGGCCAGGACATGGGTTGGGAAGAGGCCAGGGTTACAATTCCAGTGCAGGCTTTTACTATCTCTGAGAATTTGAGCACAGTGCGTTTTCTGAATTTCAGTTTCCTCATAGGTTTACATGGGAATGATAACATGCAACTCTTAAGAAGTGTAAATGAGATAATGTGCATAAAATATTTAACTTATGATCCCTGTCAGTAAATGTGCTCTCTTCAAAGCATAGGTGCCATTGTGAAAGGTGATAAAGACATAAGTCAATTACTCAGTCTGGTTTCGTCATAGACAAAATATCAGAAGAAGGGATATTTTTGGTAAGGTTCTTCCCAATATCCCATTAATCATATATAGACAATCAGTTGCCATCTCTATCTATAAATGAGAAACTTCTTGCTGCAGAACACATAATCAAAAACTAAAGATCAATATTTTAAAATGGTAAAAGCTCTCCTCCCAAAATGGAGTTAAACAATATGGTTGGATCTATCAATCATTCATGTCTTTTCACCAATGGCTTTGCATTCCGGGAATTTTATCAGGAGATACTCAAGGATAAAATTCCTTAACCCTAACTTTCGTCTATACTGCTCTTTAAATATTGCTTGATGGACAAATATAATCCTAATACTTATTCTTTTAGTAATGGGAGAGAAAAATGCGTATTCCATGCTATCTACTACTTCCATTGAAGGAAAGCCTGCAGGAAAATTGGAATCAAAAGGGTGTGGTTTCCATATATTTTATATTTATACATACATATTCAACATATATTCAAAGTTGCAAAAGTCCTTCTACTTAAAGATAGGACAAATAGAATATTAATAAAAGATTATAATACCAAGTGAAATAAAATGCTGCCATATATAGCTGTTCTTATCTGTAACTATTATGGTGTATCTGGTTATTATACAGTGTACGTTTGAGCAAAACTGTATATGATCTAACTGTAATCTGAATTTAGGGAGATTCTCCAAGAGTTATAGTACATTTGCATCTCTCTGGTTATACAATGGAATTGGCTGCAGTTGTAATTTCCCCATTTTGCATTCTTCATTAGTGGATGTCTTCTTTATTTTAGAGGCAATGCATTCGCAGTATCATCCTCATGTTTGAAGAATAACATCAATGTATTAACTAAAGCTCTATAATACCCTCAAATTTCTACCATAATTCTTGTCTTAAACTGATCAATAAAGGCTTGTTGAACATTAGGGCAATAAGAGTAAGCCTTGATATACAGGAAGCCTTGTACTACACCTACTAATGATTCAAGAGACTAATCATGCTCTGCCTTTTGACTAATCATTATTGAAACAAACCATGAAAACTTGATGATTAGGTCTCTGGATTTAGTTCTTAATTTTGTGAATGTCTAACCACCAAACCTAACCTGTAATCTTGGAGAGCAGAGTTAGAAAGCACCATCTTGGAAAATCCTCTGCCTCTGAGCAGAAACTTAGGTAGATGACCTATAACCCACCACATTCATGGGATACAACCACCATACAGGGTGAGATTTCAAAAGCTGGTACACAGTAAGTACCCAATAAATGTTTCTATGTTTATTGGGATGTCATCCAGGCATCTTGTAAATAGAACTTTGACCTTTGTTCCTATATCAGTCACCACACCCCTAGATTATAGAATCTATAAAGACATTTTGTAATGGTTATAGGTGGTTGCGCTTCTACCATTGCTCTTCCCTTTTGAGTAAATCATATCCTTCTTTGTTTTCCAGAATTACAAGGATCAATTGAGGGAAAAGTGCCTTTAGGGCACTGAATTATCTGAATAATGAACAAATCTCCACATCTAATTAAACTCAGCCTAAGCACAGGCTCCGAATCGGAGCAAACTTGGTAAAGCATTTCCAGTAGAACTCGGGAAGCCAGATGTTCTGGAAGCAGCACTGTGGTCATTATGCACATGCCAGCTCCTCCTCACTCCACCCCGGGCCAAGACCCTTTCAGCAGCACGAGGCCTGCCTAACATATGCCTCCGGCTGTGTGCCGCATGGTGTCCCGCATCCATGTGGACATGTCAACAACCGTACAGGGGCTCTGCCAACGGGCAGGATTAGGTCCAAGCCAAAGAACCATGCAGGAGAGTTCAGGAAAGATGAGCTGACACTTTTGTCTGCTTTACCTGGATGATTTCAGGGTGGACGACGAATGAGTTAAATGGGTTAATTAGATCACATCTGCCCTTCACATGAGATGGAATGAATAAACATTACATACACAGAGGAAACCTAAACCACTGTGTGAGTTGACATGTTCCTGAGGTGAATGGTAGTGCCAAATGTGGTGGTGGTGGTGGTGGTGGTGTGGTGTGTATGTGTGTATTGTGTGTGTGTGTGTGTGTGTGTGTGTGTGTGTGTATATGTTCAGAAGGAGTAAATGTAAAAAGCTCTTGGGGAAGGACATTATCCTACCTAACGCTAATTCCTGACATAATCCTTCCACTTCCTCAAACATTGGAAATTCACCCAGATTAAATAGTTCCTTAACAAAAATACACTCTGAAAAAGACTTGAAAGTCATTTGCACATTTGAACATGCTACTCTGCTTTTAGAAAAAGACTTCTTTCCCTTTAATTAAAGGAATGCTCATTTTCTTTGGGGAATTAGGTAATCTTGCAATATGGAGTATTTCCATGAGGAGATCTGGGTGAGATAAGATAGTAAGCATTGAGGAAAACAGAAAAGCATAATAGCTCATGCTAGATGTGTAGGGAAACAACTGTAGCATTGGTTAAGAAAAGACATATTAGCCGGGTGTGGTGGCGCACGCTTGTAATCCCAGCGTTCAGGAGGCTGAGACTGGAGGATCCGGGTTCGCGGCCAGCCTCAGCTACCTAGTGAGGCACTCCGCAACTTAGTGAGACTCGGTTTCAAAATAAAGAATAAAAAATAGGGCTTGGGGGTATAGTTCGGAGGTAGAATGCCCCTGAGTTTAATCCCCAGTACCGCAAAAAAAAAAAAAAGAAAAGACATATAGAGTCATGGCCAGCCTCAGCAACTTAGTGAGGCCCTCAACAACTTAGTAAGACCCTGTTTCAAAATAAAAAAGGTTGAGGGTGTAGCTTGGCTGTAGAATGCCTGTGGGTTCAATCTCCAGGACCACAAAAAAAAATCAGATAGAAGGGTTCCAATGACACACTGTTTAAAAAAAATGTTGTCTGACTGTGATAACAATGGGTATATGTCCATTTATCATCTATATTTTGATAGACAGCTTTTTGCTCATTTGTTTTTCTGAAAGAACATGATGAGGGTTCTCAGTTCATAGTGTGACATATTACTTGCTAAATGAACGCAGTGGAAAAGGTCCGTATTTGTGCTAAAAGTCGCCCCATTATGACACATGGCTGTACTTCACAAATCTCAAGCTAAAAAACAGAAGCAGACATCGTTGGTAGGGCTGGCCAATTACATTGTGATCTGAAAACATCAGTGATTTATTAGTTGCTATTAGCTAACTGACTCCTCTTTCTTTGATCTGTGTATTTATTAGTTATAAGTATTATGTAAGCATGTATTTTTCTACTACAGAATTTGTTTTTTAACCTCCTCGTATTTTTAATATGAGATGACAATAGAATAATTTGAATTGTGATTACTTTTTTTAAAAAAAGAAATCCTGCAACTGGAATTAAATTTCACACTGCATTTCAACCTTGAAATGAACATAAATCTGAAACTAGCACAAAAAGTACAAAAATTTCCATATTCAGGTTAATGTTTAGCAACAGAAAATAATAACTTTTGTTTATCTCTGCAAACAGATTTCTTCATCTAAACAAATGACTAGAATAAGATTAAGAAAAAACTGTTGGGATGTCTTAGATACAAACACATATTCCAATTTCCTTTTGCACAATGACTTTTATGCAAATGCATACTACACAATCTCCTGACCTCTTTTACCATCACACAGCACAATGACAGTTCAATAATTGAAATGGTACATATCTGGTATATTTGATTCTGAATTGCAAAGTTGGACTTAGGGCTATTGAAATGAAAATACCTGTGACTTATTGTTAGTTCCAAACTGATCTAGTTATTATTTCGTACTAGTTTTTTAAAAAAAAAGTGAGAAGGCAAAGCTAATTATTTCATCATTGTTTTTAATTTGCACATACTTCTACCAGAGTACTTCCTTGCATTCTCCTCTGTGACCCTTCCCCATACCTTGGTTTTGGTCCTTAACCTGGATTCATTCATCTATAACATAGATAATGAGAAAACCCAAAACACGTTCCTTGGGGAGATGTTACACTAAAAGTTATCTAGGACTAAGTCCCACATGTGCTGCTTTGCTCACCGTGGAGATCAGTGATTTGCTCGTTGCTCTCAGACAATTTGAAATCCAAATATGAAAATAGCATTATGGAATTCAGACAGCTCCTCTGCTTCACTACTAGCAGATGCAGGGAGGAAGAAAAAGGAGCTCATAGAATTAGGCTTTTGCCTTTGAACCAGCAGGGCTGTGAACACCTCACTTAAAAATATACATACTAGTAGAAGAGCAGCTGAGGTGCAGGTGCAGCCAGGGGGGCATGGTCTGCGTGGGGTGGCATTTAGACCAATCAGCTGGCCAGAAAAGTCCTGGCCACACTGAGCCAAGAATACACTGAACTGTAAATCTGAAATATTGCCAAAGCCTGACTTGTTCTTCCTCAGTTTGAATGTGTAATGCTAAGTGTTTTCATTATATCTTTTCACGGGACGCTTTAGAAAAAGTTGGGGGTCATTTAAGAGCTAGACCAAATTACAATGCACTCTTTAAAAAGAAAGATTAAAAATGAAGGGATTTCTTTAATACATTCCTCGGTGTATTCATTAGTCCATTACTCATCCTGAAAACATCTATTGAGGACCCATTGTGTGAATATCAATTGACTAAAATTTGCAAAGAATACAAAAGATGGAATTAGAGGAATATAATCAACTTTAATAAATGAGCTAGCTTAAAACTACTATTTTATACCTATACATATTATGTATTTGCTTAGCTACAGATTGATATTTTTATTTTGCAATATCAGTTGGAAGTATCTAGGCATTTAGTATTTATTAACCTCACTTTAATTATATACTCATACATTAAAATTGAAGATCAAGGGCAATCTGGAGGTTTCTTTTTTTTTTTTTTTCTTTCATTTTCTTAGACCAATTCTGCTTCATCATTTAAATTTCTGGAGGGAAAAAAATCAAAATTCGATAGTGCTTAGCACTATATGGGATTTCACTAGAAAAAAAAAATGGGTAAGAAATTCTTAACAACACAATTGCCTTTCAAAAATTCTAAGGAAAATAACACTACCAAAAAGTGAATGTGGCTTTGTTTGTTTTTGCAGTCCTCGTTAGCAATAGACATAAAGGTATTCTTTTCTTTTTTCTGAGTCCATATGGAAAGACCATCAACACGTTCTGCCTCTGGGTTCTTTGCCAAAATACCATAACCCACAAGCCATCTACCTTAAACATAAAAGGAAAGGTGTTGTTCTGGTCAAATAAAGAAATAATTTTTACTAGCATACGTCTAATGTTAAAGCTGCCTAAATCCTGCCAAATGCATTAAAACAACATCTGTAAAACAGATTTTCATTAAATTGATCAGTTTAAAGTTAAGCAGCTAGGCAGATGAGGCTTTCAAGCTAACCTCTAACCTTTAACTTTTAACCTCCTTAGAATAAAGACACACATACTTCTTTTAGGTAATACTGCTTCAGTTTGACAGCACAATGGGTGAAGTGGTTTATTCAAATCAAAATGACACACCATCACATTTAGAGTGTTGAGGATCAATATGTTGTCAATAATGAAAAAAGCTGTTTTCTTGCCACTCTTTATTTGTCTTACAAACTGCTACTGTCACTTTCCTCTAATTTCTAAATAATTCATAATGCAAAATGATGTAAATTAAGCTCTTCATGATAATAAACTTTACATAGGATATTATTGTCTAGTCATTAACTTGGAGACTATTTTAAGCCTAATTTTAATATTTTAGCCATATGATAAGCCATGATATTTTTTTCAAGCCCAGGCCAATTTGTTAGGTCCTCATTTAAAAGCAATTAATGTTACTTATGAACCAATTTTATTTTGCCGACACACGCCAACTGAGCTTGCTAATATCCTCATTTTGTGCTTGAAAATTCTCTATTCTGACTCACACAGTTTCTGAAATCAGTTTGGAAATGGCATCTGTAACACACTGCTACTCTGGAGTATTTTTCTAGTTATTGGAAATAATTAATGTTCCTTAAAAGACAATGCAAAAGAATATAGTTGGATTTTCAAATTCCAGCTCAAGTATCTCCTCAATCTTCTTTTAATTCAGGGTAAGTTTTGCTCAAAGTAATGTTTTGTTTATTTGCTGACCTTATTTCAATGCTACACTAATCAAGGATGCTTGGCTATTTAAGAGATAAGCAACTAAAAAAAGAATACAATTATAAGATTTATAAGATTTTTAAGTAAGACTTTGGGTTATGGGATCTAGAACACTGCCGGCTTTAAACCCCTCTTTATAATCGAGTTTTTATCTCAATTTGTTGTTATAAATTCAGAGACAATATCCAACTCTCTCTGCAAAGGAACTTCATGAGTAACTCTGGACCTTAGGAAATTTCCCTGCAGAGAGTGAGGGAGTGAGGTAGGCAATTCATGCTTATGGAAGTAATGGAGAAACTTAACATACAGTACACACACACACACACACACACACACACACACACACACACACACTTAAATAATGATAAAATTGATTAAATAACCTTTCCTGAGAAAATAAATAACACTTTTCCTTCTTTAGATTCCCATGTGAGAGTAATAAAATAGAAAAAATTATACATTTATATCTTCTATTCACAACATGTTAATTTAAAGTGTTAGAGGAGCTGCGTGAATATAAACACAGTTCATGAATATTCTATATAGCTCCCAGGGTCTAAATCTATTATTTATACAAACTTAATGTTTCTTTTTTTCTCCTAGGTATTCTAAAAGTTTTAATAGGTCAGGTATCAACTGGAAAAAAGTAGACAATTGAACAGTTGTCAACCGTTGCTGTAAAACCTATGAATTATAATACAATTAATACTTTATATTATGTTTTCAATAGTGTCGGCTTAGAAGCGTTCCATCTTACATTAGGTCCTGCACCCCCCACAAACTGCGTAGCCCAAAACTAATGCTTTCATTATTGATCCACAGAGTGCCAATATCCCAGGAACAGTGTTACAAATTCTCACACTGAGTCTTTAAGTTTTTAAGCATAGTACATTCATCTAGAATTTGAGCTTCAAGAAACAACCCAAACACAAAGTACAAGATCAACTCAGGTAAATAATTCCAGGACCTAGTCTACACAGCCACAATCTGTTCTTTTTGTTACGGTTTGAAATTTTAAACAGGATAAGAAAAGCTATAGGTATCGTAATTGTTGGTTGACTCCTGATAGTATGGTTATCACTGATTTCTAGTATAAATCAATAGATAACACTTGCAAAATGGATTTTGTAATCATATTTAGAGCTTGTTACAATGACTAATGGTTTGCAATATTTTCTGAATTTTAATATCCTCCAGACAAAAAGAAGTTTTTAATAAGTTACCCAGTTATTCATCATAGGAATGAATGTGTTACATTTGTAACATAAACCAAGACAATCCAATGAACAAACTATAGAAAACAAATTAATTAGTAATTAGGGTTTAGGAAACATCAACAAGACAAGTTGTGCAATAAATGATGTTCATCACTTGCACGTATGCATTCCATCTACATATTTTCCCAGTAAACCTGAAAGTGCATTTGCTATTTTATGAGTATATTTGTCTATACCACACCCTGTTAGGGGTGGGGAAGAAAGACTACTAGTTGGGAAAACAGTTATGAAAAAAAAAAAACAAAAAAAAAACCTGAGTTTGCTTTCAAAGACTTTCAACTGATGTTAAGGGGATATATGTTTACTGTATGTGGGTGCACACACACATTTGGATCATCCTTGTTTGTCATCAAATGAAGGATGGCACATTCACAGCATATGACACTGTTTTTGTCCTCTCGTCCTTGTCACCATTAACATAGCCAAGAGTGGTGTTATGTATCTGTGTTTTGTTAAACAAGAAATAAAAGAAATTTTAACAGTATTATTATATATATATGAAGACACCCAGAAAAATTCTCTTACTACAGAGAAACCAGTGAAGTAATCACCACCACTAAGATAGATGTAAATGCGACAGATTAGCAAATCTTTTAAAAAATTCTCAACTGCCACACATTTCAATATGCTTTTAGTAACAATAATCAGAAACTGTGTATACCTTGTCCCTTCTTTTTTTTTTTTTTTTTTAACTTGCAGATTTGTGTCTCAAGCTCTGAAACAGTTAATTCCCGGGTCTGCTCTGTGCCAAGGGAAGTGGATGTCACTGCTTACCTTGTAGAGCTTCAGGGCCGCCTCGTGCCTGTGATTGGTGGTATGCAGGCGTAATTTATCCACACTGTTGGTGTAGTAGTCACAGGCGTTGCACTTGAGGTGAACCGGGTTGCCAATGGCGATGCACTTCAACCTCCACTCATTGGTTTTGCCCCCTTCTTTAATGTGGGCCACCAGTTGATATTTCTGCATATGCTTATCAGTCTTGCAGTGGAGCTGGAAGTTGGCTTTGAGCTGAGTGTTGTAGTTACAGAGCTTGCACTGGTAGATATCTCCAATTACGGCCCTCCATTCCTCTTCGGGCAGAGAACGCTCACTGCTCACATGCACACTTAGGGCCTCCAGGCTGTCAGAGGTGAATTTGTTGCAAACAGCACACTGGAATAGCTTCAGCGCTGGGTCACTGATATAAGGTGACAGCTCTCCTGCAGTAAGGAGGGACAGGTCATCACCCATTAGCTGACCACTGGCAAGCCGGATTTCAGGCGGCAGCTCATTATTTACTACAGGAAAAAAAAAATTAAAAGGAAAAATAGAGACTAGAAAATACAGTACACACAAAGGAATCTGTAAAATAAAGTCTTGACAAGCAGTGTGCTTTCTCTAGAGCTTAAACTATAAAAAGCTGTAATAGGATTGAATCAGGATCAATTACAATCATCCCTTTCAACTTCTAAATTCCCTCATCAGATAGCTTTAATTACTCCTACTGGGCATGATGTCATTCTGAAATTTGTATTTTCGAGAACAATGAAGTTGATCAATAACATAACAAAACAGTCACGTGTTTGCAATTTAAGGGCTTAGATAAACTGAACATAACGCTAATTGTTATTTCCC
>PVLC010006737.1:47500-67254 GCA_004027655.1 Graphiurus murinus
CAAAGCTTAGTGTGTAATTTTAATCATTGATGAGCTCCAGGTTAATTATCCTCATGGCATGCATGCAGCTTTTAAAGCCCTCTGAAATAATCTGATAACCATAAGCATGAAAACCTAATAATTTTCTAATTAGTCCACAAACATTAATGTTTACCTTTGCATTTACCAATTCTGCACAATGTATACATACTGAAGGCAGGCAAAATGACTAAAATATAATGCCCTGCTGGACTGAAAGAAATGAGGAAGGCAGGAAGACTAGATTTGGAGTGAAAGCAAGGTGGTAAATACTAAATCAGTGACACTAGTAAAGTTCCAGAACCCAGGGTGGTTTTTTCCCTAATGATAGGGTAATTGACTGGACTTGGTGCATCTATCTGCTATGTGGAAGAAGATTCGCCTGAACTATAAAGAGTGAAGAAAAACTCCCAAACATTTTAGAGCTTTGTAAAAGAGTTCCTAAGTTATTTTTATTATTTCACTCCATTTTGTCTTTACCTCCACTACAGTTCTTAGCCCACAAAAACACTTGCTAGAATCATTAACATTCTGAATGCACCTCAAGTGAGTTGTATGTAAAGTGCAGTTAATAATTTTGGCCAGATTCCACATGTACTCCGCAATGTACCATCTCACTATTTCTCTATATAAAACAGATCCCATCTTTTTATTTTACCTTAAAAGTGCCAGAAATAACTTTCCAAAAAGTAATACTATTGCTATATTAAAAACTATGGAAACTGAATTAAGTAATTCATTGCAGGTTAAAACAATGTGATAGGATGTATTTTGCTGTAATACTCCCATGTAATTTTATACAAAATTGTTTATCAATTATTTCTCAAGCTATACATTAATCAGAAACTAAATCAAATAAATAAGCTTCTTATACAATTAAATTTGCATTTCACTCTAAAACCAATAACAAAACTATCTAAATTGATATCGCTAGTAATACAGTACCTGATTTTTATATTTCCCTGTAGCTGTTAGTTATAATGAGAGCAGTGTTTTTCCATATATTCTGATGGGATCACTTTAGTTTGTGTAGTTAAAAAGTTAGTTAGATCAGTAAGTATGCTGGCACTGAATATGATGCTAAGTGATTTCACTGCCATCAGTGTCAGATGAGGTTTTTCTTTTATCAATGTGATTCACTTAGAAAACTTATGCTATGTTTCATAAATTCCAGTACGAAGACCACAAAGACAACCATTTAGCTTGAACCATAAAATCCATTCCAAAGTGACTGTGTAACAAGTGAACTCACTGTAAAAGTTGCTTCGCCATTTAAGCCGGTTTCTATTTAGTCTCACCAATTTCTAGTCTTCGCTGCCAAACATTCTATTTTTAAAAATCACCCAAATCCTCAAGAAATTCCTAAGAGAAAACCTAATACAATTTCAATGTTAAATTCTGAGAAATACATACCTGCTGGTCTGTGTAGAGTATGTGTACGCATTTTTTTGGTATTCCCAGTCATTCACAAGATCAGTGACTTTGATCATGTCAAATCCCTTTTTCAGAAACAATGGACAATATTCAGAAAAAGAATTGTTTTGGTTTTTTTTTTTTTTTCTTCTTCTTCTTCTTATTCTGCTTTGGTTTCGTCTATAGTCACTACTGCCTAAACTCTTCTCTGCTAAATGACCAAACCCACCTACAAGGATCCAGGCTAATGAAAGGGGGTGCCTTCTGAACAATAGAAGAATTCCTTTGCATTCAGCAAGCCCAGTTCCCATTAGAACCCAAAATCAGAGAGGCCAGTTTTACTTCTGTTTTTTAATTGAGATTGTCCCAGCCCTCTTCTACGGTCCAGTGAGACAGTGTTTGTGAAATGATTAAAAAAAAACGTGATCTGATCAAGAGGACAGAATAATGGGAAAGGAATGTTAGGTTAGCTACTCTGCTAAGTGCTGGGAAAGACCAGTGCACTCCTTAGCCTATTGTTTTTATTCTCATCCGCTCTTTAGCCATCTCCTAACACTCTGAGCCTTTTATCTAGTACACTTTAAACAGGTTAAAAGTTGTCCACTTACAAGAGAATTTGGTAACAAGTTACAAATTTAAAAAATAGAAAATAAATAAAAATCCTTGAATTATATCAAGTTTCCAAAAGGTCATCACTGTCTCTGCTGTGGCCTTTTCCCCATTCCAAATCCTCTATCAATATGTCATAGTGAGTTAGGCAAAGACAAAAGAGAGGCGCAGTGTGAAAACGGCACATATATCTAATCCTGACAAAGCAATGAATAGACCTTCACAAGTATAATTATACTTGTTTATTTGTTGCCACGTACAGAGAACTGATGAAAAAAAAATCCATCAAAGTGGTATTATGCAGACACCAAGAGCTTCTTTTCTTTGGCTACTAAAGCCACATTGAAGCTTAAATTCCTTATTGTTAAATTCAGAAGAAAGAAAAAAAAAAAGATTTTTGGCTGGATTTTTTTTTTTTTTTTTGCATCAGTTGCTGACAGATCTTTTGTGTACCAGGCTGTATTAGTTCACACCGCTACCTCATTTCTACCCACGTTGTAATTCATAATTATAAACCACTGTACAGAAGCTTTTAAAAGGGTGTGGTGTGCTGACCAGGAGAAGAAGGTAGTGAAATTGTTCTTTTCTCACAGTCTGTCTTTTGATATATCAAAACACAGGTAAAGTACCTGTGTGGCAGCACCTATTACATCAGAATACATCTTTGATCTCACCCTTTTAAGATGGTTTTCTCTAAGCCAGCTTTCTCTGCAATTTGCTTATTTTAGTAGATGTTTAGTATTTCATAAAAGATTGCACAACTTCTTTCCCTCTGCAGTATTAAAAACGTTAGCAAGAAGGAAGGCAAATACAAGGATGCCAAAGGACTGAAAATATTAAGTAAAAAGGTTTCAAACCCAACTATTAAGGAGCCATTATGTTCCAATAGACACTAAATCAAATAACTTAACAAAAGCACATTTTTAGAGGTGGGATGGGAAGCCAAGCAAGCTTTTTTTCTTGCAGGATAGAAATATATCAAAGTAAATGCAATCTGCATAGTTAATGTTTGTGAGCTTTACAATTTAAAACAGAAAAGCTGTAATTTTTCTTTGCTGGCAATCTGGAAACACTCTGGAGTTAATTACAGCTGATTGGGAGTGAACCACACAAACAAAGACCAGTCTATGTCCAGACAATTATACTGCATTAACCAGCTTAGAGCTTCCTGCTGATGTTTCAGGGCTCTTCTGTTACACCCTTCTACCTTCCCAGCACGAGAGAAAATGCTTCTGCAAGAAGGAATTAATGAAGAGAACTGCAAAAGAATGTGTGACGACCTCTCCTGACACGGCAAAAACTTTCCACCCATGTCATGACAAAGGGGAGAAGGTAATTAAGTTTGAATAGAAGGATGTAACCAAATATATTCAGCATTTAAAACAAGCACATTTTTAAGAAGGGAAAGTTTACAGAGACAAATATGAGTGTGCAAGTCAACCAAGTCATTTTTCCATGTTTCCCTCTCATTTTTCTCATTAAAACCTAAGTTAGCTGTTCAATGCAGATTTGTTTTCCTCTCTATAAATAGGACCCTTGTGGTTAATGCAGTATTTTTTCCCCCTCTTTGATTCTTTCTCTCCTTTTTTTTTTCTACCCTCATTCTCCCTCTCCCATTCTCTCACATCACTGTCTCTACCTGGACTTTATATGACAATTTCATAGCATTAAACATATGTGTTGCAGAACTAAAGAAGAAAAGTAGACTTTATCAGTGAGGCCAATAGTTCTTAATTTGATTAGTTGTGGGAAATAGGAATTTCACTCAGTTTTCTTTACAACTTTAATCAAACCCCAGCTACTTTCCTTAGAGAGGAATCAATAATCTCTCTTTAACCAAATTACTCTATTATATGACTCATTTTATGTGTTTGCTTCAGGAAAATTTCATAATCAGCAGACACGATGGACCCAATACTTTAGCTACCTCTGTAAACAAACTTTGTTACTTTCAACCAATCTAGTTGATTTCTAATGTTCTCATCCATTTTAATTGAAAATGAATAGTTTGCATTGGTGTGAGACAAGGACATAAACTGTAATTATGTTCAGTGCTTCTTCCTGATTCTTTCTTTGATACTGTTTTACTAGTATTCCAGCTGACATTCCGGCTTCATAGTGATTGCTTCATTAAAGGGTAAGGATGTCCTAATCAGCCAAAGTATTGCTAGAAAGCTTTTGTTTGCCAATACTGTGAGAATATACTGACTTTTTTATTCTTATCTCCAAATGCCAGTATGCAGCCATACTTAAGCATTAATCATTTTCCCTTTATCTCCTATATGCAAATAGAATTAGAGCTAAATGGCTATATGATCTTTTTTTCTTCCCCAAATAAATACATGTCTGTAAATCAATCAAGTAGCATATTAGAATGTTTATAAATACACTCCCTGAAAATACTAAAAGTTTGTGTAAATTACCCTCAATTCTATAATCACCTTAATGATGGACAGAATCATTTCACCCCTTCTCTGATCCCTCTCCCTTATTCCCTATCATATTAGAAAGTTCAGGTGTATATTACTGCTAAAAATGAACCTCTAACATGGAATTCTTTATCTCTCCTTGGAAAAAACATAGGCTGCATAATCATTTTTGGAAATTTATAAATTATAGTTGCCAATTATAATTGCTATCTCTTTCATATGTTTATGTTGCTGAAAATGTAACTGGCTGGTCTCTCTGGCATACAAAACAACAGGGGTTTCCTTCAGAATACTTTTGAGTCATCACACAGGAGGATTTAAAACTTAGCTTATTGACTTTATTAAGGTGTGCATAACTATAGAATATCTATCTTCAAAAAGGAATTTATTAAGTAAAAACCACTGCACACACATATTTATCTCATATATAATGTTGTGGCAACATATTCTAACATATCTGTTTTTTCATTCTTTATTCATATATAAAACTATTCAACTACTCTTGATTGGGTATTTTAAAGGGAGGCTGATTGTATAATTATTTGTCCTTCACTATTCCTACCAATATGACCTCATAAGCAATATAACAATAAGTGCAAGTGTAAGTACACTTAAAAAAATCATTCCTTGCAGGCTAAACCTACCATAATTATCTTCATAAAACTAATCACAGGTCAGGTATTCCAGCAAACATTCCTATTCCCTGAGCAATGATTGCTATGCTTTTACATGATTTCAAATAGTTTTAATGAAGAAAGCTATATGCATAATTCTTTAAATCACTACCAAGTGCCTGTTACTATATAATACTCTTTGAGTCAACCAAATACAAGTCTCTTTTTATATTCCATGTAAATATTTTAAATTACTTTATATTAAAAACCACATTAGGACTAGCATAATAGAGAACATAAGTGGAATGCCAAGTTTCCTTCTGGATGAAATATTGGCAAATTTATGTTTGATCACTAAGATTACTTGGTTATTTTATTTCTATTATGAAGAGCCTTTTGTTTTTTGGTTTTATTTTATTTATTTATTTATTTATTTTGGCATTTGGTTCTCTCTCTCTCTCTCTCTCTCTCTCTCTCTCTCTCTCTCTCTCTCTCCTTCTCTCTCTCGGCCTGAAAGTTAATTTGACTGCTGCCCATCAGTGAAGTGAGCAATTCAATAATTGACTTTTGTGTTTTAAATGTATGAACTTTAATTAGATTCCATTATAAACAAACAAACGTCAACCATAATTATAAGCTCCTTGGTTTACCCACATATTATCCCTTTTCAAACAAACTTGATGTCAGACAAATTAAAATCAAGCAGCTAGCAATTTTGAGTTGAATTTTACATGATCTGCTGGTAACCTGATTACTTTAACTTCAATATCATTACAGGAAAAGTATTTCAGGAAAAATAATTACGAGAATTCCAACAGGAGACAACTTTAATTGTATTGATTCAAAAGATGCATGTGCAGAGGAACCACATTGAAGGAATAATGTTATCTCGAATCTACAGTTTCTATTAAAATGAAATTGTCCAGCATGAAAGAAGCAATTTAAGATTAGTGTCTGCAGAACTAGAGATACTAAACTAACTAAATAATTATCTGGGCCCAATTATCTTATACTTTAAGTAGCAAAATATCAGTGTGAAGCAACTAGGAGGCATGAGGTTTGCAGGTTTATTTACTGACTGGCGTATCTATTAGGGCCAAGAACAAGTGGAGCTGTCAGGACATAATGAAGGTAAATGATTAGTTAGCACCAAGCCTGAACTCTTCTTCAATGCAATAAGAGTTAATTAAAGTTTACCACCAAACATCAACCAAAGCAGGATGTTGATCAGGTTTCAGCATTAAGTGCAAACAGACAATAGTTGGCAGCAATTAGTGCAGCTATCAAATGACATGCAATGATAATTATACATTTAAAACAGCTAAAGAGCTGGGGGAAAAACTAATCAGCCTCTTTGATGACAAATACTCAAAGGGCAGGAAACAGTTATCAGATTATTTCACTTTAACACTGTAAATCAATAGAATTAAACAAGAAAAGGTTGTATGGGTACATTATCTAAAGAGAACAGTTAACTGGACCCAAAATGAAATAAATCTGCTAGCATTGGTCTATCACAGATAAGAACTTCTGTAACTAAAGAAAATAAGTTCCTTTTCAATTAAAGTTTCAGAATGAACCCTGTGCAGAGAAAGTGTAGCTTCTTGGTTTTGTGTAAATTCAACAATGTAACAAGTATTAATTTCCACTCTACTATACTGTCAAAACTACTTAATACCTGAATGTTACCTTTGTGTATTCAAATATTATTTTTCCTGAAAGTTTTTAGATGGATGTAAAGATTGAAATTCTTTTAATATGGCTAAACTTAAAACAAAAGTGAAACCAGGAGTGGTGGTGGTGGTGGTGCATGCCTGTAATCCCAATACTTGGGAAGCTGAGACAGGAGGGTCACAGGTTTGAGGCCAGCCTCAGCAACATAGTGAGGCCCTCAACAACTTAGTGAGACCCTGTTTCAAAATAAAATAGGCTTTGGGATGTAGCTCAGAGGTAGAATGACCCTGGATTCAATCCCTAGCACCATAAACCAAACCAAACCAAAACAAAACAAAAAACGCATAAAAGTGATGTGTACCTATATAGCATATGTTATGAAGGCCATCCCTTGATGGCATTCAAATCTATTACTTGAATCATGCTGAAATCAATGGTCCTGCCTACAATATGTCCTTAAAATAATTTTAATAAATCATTCCATTCTTTTCCATATTTTCTGGACTGCAGCCTAGAGTAGGTCTCCAGCAATGTGTCCGTCCTCTGGCCCCCCACCTCCATGGTTTCCCAACTAATTCTGTTATGCTAAGGATTTGTACACAGTGCACAGTGTTGGCTAATCCCAATATTTCCCTGGAGCTAAATCTAAGCCATGGCTGACTCCCAGCACAAAAAAAAAAAAAGGCATGCTCGCCCCTTCAGCACTCATACACTCATTGGTCCTGACGTTTTCACTTCAGCCATGACAAATGAGCTGATGACTCTGATGTGACCGCACGGGAGGATGGCTTTATCTAAAGACGTATCATTAACTCTCATCACCATCTCCTCTTAGGGCTCTTCTGGGGTCCAGTAGCATGTTGTGAAAATTTGAGAAAAAAAAATTTTTTTGTAAATATATGCACTTGTAAGTAATGAGAAACCAACTCCATCAAAAGGACAGAAGTAAAGCCAGAAGGGAACAGGATTGTGCATGGGGAGGGAGGGAAGAACATTAACTAAATGTCGCTCTGGGGATTTAAGTCACTCCACTCAACCTCTGCCCCAGTGCAAACCAGCCAGCTGACTGTCTCTCAAAAGTCCTTTTGCCTCATGCCTGTCAACATGGGCGGCTGAAGCCAAGCATGGTTTGTAAAGTGAAACTCATGAAGTGTCTCAGATCAACATGGCTAATCAATTGGCAAGCCAGCTCATTGCTTTGTTTCTGCCTCTGTGTACTACCTGTGTTGTTCTCCAACCTGTTACGCCCGTGTTATTAAATCTCCCTCCATTCACTTTAGTGGGGGCAAGGGATTGTCGAACACGATCTCACTCCAAGATCATTGTATTCTTCAATTAGAAAGAAATATTTCCCCAACTCATTAAATGTGAAACGCTTCAAGCCCTTTAAAAAGGAAAACCTATGCATTTAGCATAAAGATCACAACCTTTAGGTTAAGTTCGGACCCAAGTTCCAGTGGCAGAGTTCTTGTCATGTACACCATGGAGTTCACAGAGGAGATCCTTGTTATAATAACCTCTTCTCTCCATTCATCTGAGGACACACAGCCAATCAGAGTCAACTCTCGCAAAACAGACCTTGAGAAAGGAGGTCCGGCTTTGAGGTAAAGTGCTATTCACTCTTGGGCCAGGCAAGGAGCTCTTTATTCCTGTTCTTATTGGCATCCGTCCCCCTTCCTAGAGCAAGAACAAAGCCAAGTGCTCGTGTGAGGTTTATGAATAAATCAGAGGTGAGCCACTTTAAGTGCTGCCCATGATTTCCTTGTTGACAGTGAGCACTTAAACAGGCTTCTCTGACCAGCAACTTCTGGCAAGACATAATGATTCCTAATCTGCACCCTGCCTCAAAGAACTACATAACCCACCCCCATTTCTCCTGCAAGTTGTCACCTTCTAGGCAATTTCTTTCCTATCTCTAGCAGCTGAGCTTTACAATCCCAGTGCACTCAGTCATCATAGGAACTGGAACGCCTAAAAACAAACTCCCTTTACTTGGAAAAAATTCACATACACTATATATATATATACATATACACACACACACACACACATATATATATATATATATATATATATATATATATATATATATATATATATATATATCCGAGCATAACTAGTGATTCTTGTGTTAATATTATAGAACTTTTGGGCTGTAGGAGGAGCTAAGGTGAAAAATGTGAAGTGTTTTACTGAAGGGCACACATACATGTATGTGTGCGTGCTCGCGTGCACACACACACTCACACACAATCTCATCAGCTGCTCTTGATAGTTATGGGACATTTCCCAGGAATTTCTATGAGCTTCAGTTTCCTTATTGGTTCAACAAGGAGATTGTGTTATATCCCTCCTGACTACAACAATCTATGGTTCTAATATAAAAACCCATTTAGATTGCACTGGAAGATATTATTCTCTGTGGAATTTTCCAAGACAGGCCCAGCTGTTCTTGAGGTTGTATATCTCTTTTCAGGACCTAGATTTCAAGAGAAGAGGCAGATTCCAGTAATAAAATAAGCTGAAGTTTTCTATGTGTGTTTTTCATTGTCATTCATTCAGCAGGTATTTACTTAGCACCGAGGAGTTGCCAAGAGCACTGTGGATACAGTGGCTAAACTGAAGTGGGTGCTGCCCTCATGGAGATTGCAATTTATTTGAAGCAACTCTTAAGCATCATGAAAAATGCTAAGATATTAATTGTTCGCTTTCAGTGGAAGATATCCTTACCCTGATCCATATTCAATAAATGCTTAGATTTAACAAAATGTGCTCCAAATAAACTGTCCGATCCAGGGCCTCTTACACTGACCAGAACATAGGCCATGCACACACATTTTTACTTTTAAGGAAAACATAAACAAAAATTGTGTTCCAAACTTCTATAACTTTTAAGAAAATCAAACATAAAATTGGGAAATTACAATCTCAATTCATTTACCATGAAATATAAGTGAACAATATATGTGTAAAAATATAAATCTTATATGTATAATAATAAGAAATTATTAAGAATAAAAATATTTTAAAACCACAACAGAAACTGATTTAGATTTCAGCATGATCAAAAATTGCATTTCTATATTAACTCTTATGTATCTTATCACATTTGAACCTGACTAGTCCCCCATTGAATAAAGCATTATTATATAAAGGATAAAGGAGTTTGTCCAAGTGGAGATTCATAACTTGGCTCCAAAATCCTCCAAGAAAAATTAAGGATTCGATAGAGTTTACTGGATTTTTAGTGCTGGGTTTCTTCTCTAGGTTAGTATAAAATTTTGGTCAACAGGGCATCATGTAACAATACCTATGCTCCTCTCATGGCATATGTATACTAAGCATACAGAAAAGTGTTTCTATGACATCTAGTCCAGTTCTGGAAAATCCTCTAATGCAAAGGCTTTCAAGCAGACTGGAACCACTGCAAGACTGAAATAAGCACTGTGGTCTCTTCTATCATCATATTTAATGGACAGTCTGGAATCTTGAGTTCATACAGATAGATTAAGGTCTAAATTATTTAAAAACTGTTTCTATCCTCATTTACTTCTTAGAAAAATGAAGACTCAGAAATGCCTTACTATCTAGAAGTTCTCTGAACCAAACCAACTTGCGATGACAAGTGATAGTGTGGAGGACTAGCCACCTTCCACCTTAGATACCATCTAAGTACTGTCAATGAGAAGTCAATATGAGAGTCTACTACCACTTTTTCCTACCTCTTAGACATACTCACTGCCTAATTCTTATCTCCTTCTCATGGGAGAGAGAAGGGCAACTCTACTCAAAACATCTATTTAGATTTACTTTATTAAATGCTCATTAACTGAGCATTACATTAAAACCAGCTATAAGAAAGAGAAAAGAATAAGAAAGAAGGAAGGAAGGAAGGAAGGAAGAAAGGAAGGAAGGAAGGAAAGAAGGAAGGGTGGGTGGGTATCAGGTCCCTTCACATGTACTTACTTTAATGTTCACACTTTAGTCTCATCTAATCTCTCCACCAACCTTGAGACACAAAAGAAAAAACCAAGACACAGAAATATTAAGGAACTTGCATAAGGTCACCAATAACAGGAATTTTACCCAGGTGTCTTATAAATCTAACATGACTTCTATTGGTCATTATATTATCAAAAACGAAGTAGATTTCCAAATATCTAAAATTTAAGTTAAAATAAATAAACTCACTTAAAAAGGAATCCAAAGTAAACAGGATCAAAGGAATGCCTGGCCTTAACCAAGTATCACTTTGTGTACTATGTTGCCTCTAAAACATCACAGCCTTGTCTTCGTTTACTTTCCTTACATAGAACGGAAACTTTGTTCTTGTTCACACCATGTTCATGATTATTAAAAATACATTTTAAGTCACTGAGATCATCAGTACTTTTATGAATCATGGGTTCTTCTGGGCCATTCAAAGCACCTAGTTTAACTTTCTATTTAATGTAAATATATGTTTAACAGTTGCAGTGATAAGAGGCCATCCAGATTCGGTCTGGTTCTTTTCAGTAACAGAACTTACTGTTTTAGAGAAGATAGCATCCCTGTAGAGATACCACCATTGCATATTTCCCAGTTCTTCTTTTCACCAAACCCTTATCCTTCATGTTCACGCATGCAACAAAACAGCCAATATACCTGAGTGACCACTGGTGTCTGAGAGATGATATTTGAAGTCTTGTCTTCAAATTTTCCTACTTTTCAGGGGAAGTCAATGATAACTTCTGAACTCAACATCATATGTGTATATATATATATATATATATATATATATATATATATATATAGTTTGTTTTTTGTTTTTGTTTTTGCGGTACTGGGGATTGAACTCAAGGACATTCTACCTTTGAGCTACACCCCCAGCCCTATTTTTTATTCTTTATTTTGAAACAAGGTCTCATTAAGTTTCGGAGTACCTCACTAGGTAGCTGAGGCTGGCCGTGAACCCGGATCCTCCGGTCTCAGCCTCCCAAAGGCTGGGATTACAAGTGTGCACCATCACACCTGTTTAACATCCCATATTTTAAAAGGAGCTGACTGAACAGAATGATGCTGAGGCAGTCTCAGGCTCCAGCAATTTGATGGTTTCTGGTTGCCTTACCATCCTGCCTGCTCTTTTCTGTTGAGATTGCATTGTCCGATTTTCAGAAAATGAGAGAAATTTAGTCTATGAAGCAAAACTTTCACTACTACTATGAATGCATCAATAGGAAAAAGAGACACTACTATGAAAGAGGGGAGGTGTGTGTGTGTGTGTGTGTGTGTGTGTGTGTGTGTGTGTGTGTACATGTGTAAACAGGAGTGTTAGGGAAGACAAAACAATTGTTATCTACTAAACCAAAAGAAATGACTCATTCTCATTCTTAAAGAGTGGGCTCAGGAAGTCTTAAGTACCAATTGCATCATTCCTAAGTGTATGCTTTAGAAAATACACTATGAAGTCTATTTTAAAGAATCCACATTTGTAAAGTATTACAGGTTTAATGAAAGTATCCTGGAAAGTATAAATCTAACAAAATCAGGTTTCTCCCACTTATGCTTCCAAACAGGCAAAATTTAAGATTCTCCAAAAACTTCCCTCCTACCAAGTTTTGTTTTGTTTTGATTTTAACAGTACAAGCAGGTGGCACATGCTAGCTCATATGTTTTTGTATTTTAACATCGTTACAGCTATGGATTTCCTTTCTTCTTTACAGTGAAGGAAAATAATTTTATGGACAGTTATAAAATGCATATTTTAATCCAAAAGTCAATTTTCCCTGGTTAAAATGATTTAGATCTGAGTAAATATTTGCTGCATGCTTTCTGTTTTTATAGTTAGAACACAATGGAACCTATAAACATTGTCTTTAGAGGTACGTGCTCTCTGTACCATTCAGTAGTTATCATCTGAGCACTATTGTATCCCCAGGACAGGCAAACATCAGAAATAATTTATCATCTGAATATATCATGCTGGTGCGTGAACCCTGAGGTAGGTGACCAAAACACCTGCTCAGGACACTCAGAACTTGCTTGAACTAACAGGGTATTATGACATTCTCACCAAGTGAGTCTGCTCAGATTTTTAAATTTTATTTGCTTATGCTTTGATCTTCAGAATGCTAAAGTGGCTAGTTATATTAGGGATGCTGCTTACCAAATATGACTTTAACTTTAGTGTCAGAGCCTTTTTTTTTTTTTTTTTTTTTTTTTTTTTTTTTTTTTTTTTTTTTTTTTTTTTTTTTTTTTTTTTTTTTTTTTTTTTTTTTTTTTTTTTTTTTTGTAGTACTGAGGATTGAACTCAAGGATGTTCTAACTCTGAGGTATACCCCTAGCCTTTTTATTTTATTTTTATTTGAAACAGAGTTTCGCTGAGGGTCTCACTAAGTTGCTGAGGCTAGCTTGGAACCTATGGTCCTCCTGTCTCTGTCTCCCAAGTAGAGTTACAGGCATGCACCACCACCAGGCCCAGCTGTGTCAACGCCATTTTTAAGTTGGGTGCATACATTAAAAAAGGCCTCAATATGGAAAATATTTTATTTCACTCACAATTCTTTAAAGGAGGAGGGGAGTAGGGAGCAGCCATTCATGATCTGAGGATTGTATGTCAAATGTGAAACTATATCAAACTTTTGAGGCAACTTCTGAACCTCAGAAACCAGGGAATTAACAGAACATCAACTTCAGCAAGATCACAAGGGACACAATCCTTATGCAAGAAAATAATGCCATTGAGCCCTCATTAAAAGCCCATTTTGTCCTTAGCCATCAAAGACCATGAGTGCACTAAGGTCTCGGTTATATCGTCAGGGATAACTAAAACAAGTGCCAAAAGAAATTGGGCACTTTTAGTTCTCACATGTGTCCATCTGTTCACATATAAACATATATTCTGCTTTCTGTCTGATTCCTAAAATCTTGATATCAGAATACTCTGGGCTTTTGCCCATTTCCTAAGAATGCAGACATCGCATAAGCTACTATTAACCCATGTGTGATCTACTTCCATGGTGGCTGGAACCCTGCCAATTACAACACATGGTGCCTGGTTAACAATGTCTTAAAATATAAATGAATTTATTTTTTAAATTAACACATTTTTCTTATGGAAATACCTTAATAAGGCCTTATGCATGTAAAAGAATAGCCTCCATGTGGGTTTTTTTGTTCTTTTAAGACTTTTTTCAAGCATACCATAAAGTTAACTATAAAAGTTTCTGAAACAATCCAGAATTTCTTGACAAATTTTAAAAAGGGCTCTAGTAAAGAATTTGGGTGACTATATAACACAGATCAAACACTTTTCCTTTACAATATGTGATACTCAAGAGGCAACCCTTATGCTTTAATTTATGTGAAAACCACTTCTGGTTTCCCAAGTTTCCATATAACTTTCTTAACAGAACCTCAGCAACCAAAGCACTGAAGTGATAAGGTAACTGGAAGTTCTCTGACCTAGCACAAAACCGCTAGGTTAATATCTGGAGAAATCTTCCAGCCTTGCTCTGGGGCAGCCTTCTTCAATGGATCATTTGTAGTGACCTCAAACCGGAAGGAGCTTGTTTAAAATGTATACAGAGAAATAATTATCTACACTGCAATTGATTTGCATATATACAAAAGAACCAATTCCCACCTTTGAAAGTGTCTTAACACTTATGGTATTTTAACTGCCCTAATTACGGTTGAAGCAACATCATTAAGAGCCCTGATCACATTGTCAACTGATAACCAGTTACAGCCCTAACCAGTGACAAGGGAAAACCCCACTGCAAATGTTTCCAAGAGTGAACATGCAGTTCTTAGGCCTTTGAAAAAAGACATCTAAAAACAAAGTGCACGGTACATCCACAAAGCAAGATGAAGACTACATTCAGAACTGTATGAAATAAATTCTAAGAAACTAACTATATTCCCTTCTGCTATCCCCTCCCAGGCACAAAAGCTGATAGGCCACTTAAAACACTTAACATTGCCAAAAGTCAGAATACACAAGTATTTCCCAAGTACGAAGTGTCACTCAATTGAGATGGCTATTTATAGTGGATGGGAGAGAAAAGCACATGGTATGTTCCATCATTAAATGAATGAACTATTCCTGCCATACTATTGGCCTCTTGTAAAACAACTGTTTTTGCCAGCCAAATGCTGGGAATTCCTGATACTCAATAGTCAATATTTGGCTAGCCTGGCATGTTTCTGAAAACTCTTCTCCATACACCCCTCTGTTGATCATTCTCTGGCTGCACTATTGTCATACATATTACTTCCCAGTGATGATGAAAATTCGGGGCATCTTATAAAGTTGCTGAAATCTGAGCCGCTGCTTGTTTTCCCAAGTCTTGGACAAACATAACTTTAGAGAGAGCAGAGCAGAGACATAAAGAAAGAGAAGCCTGCATTTTCATCTTCCTTTCATCTTAGTCATTCAGTCAGCCATTCAGGACCCTATTCAACAGAGCTTTTCATTATGCAAAAAAATGCTAATCCTTTTCCGATGCTTTCACACTTGTATAAACCCCCATTCCTTCAACTGAAAAGCAATTATATCAGTTTACCTTTCTGTCAAAAACAGGATTAATATTCCAATAACAGAATCCCCTTTCTTTTCCTATCTTTTTGCTTTAGGAAACTAGAGATTATTAGCAGAGGCATTCTTAGAACAAGAATACATTATTATAAATATGATTATGTTAACCAATGGGTGGAAACAGGAGGAGAAGGAGGAGAGAAGAAGAAGAAGAAGAAGAAGAAGAAGAAGAAGAAGAAGAAGAAGAAGAAGACGAAGAAGAAGGAGAAGGAGAAGGAGGAGAAAAAGACCTTCAGTTACTGCAGAAATTCTTTGCTGTGGCAGAGCTGACCTTCCCTTTACAGATGCCCAAAGAAAATGAGACTCACTCTGGTCTATTAATCAGAAACAAATTATGAAAGAATGTAGCTGGACTGGTTGACAGTATCCCGTCTTGGGAGACTCAGTAACAGCCTAGTAACAATGTCCTCTTCATGGGTAATGAACAGCCATGACAAATGGGGCCAAGAAACTATTTATTTGCATATGCAAATTCCCACACAAGGGAAACATGTACAAACAAGTGTCATTGTAAGGTGGATTAGGCAAACAACGCTTTCTTTTTAGGACATTCTGCAGCCCAGAACATTAGTCAGCACAATTAAACCAGTCTCCATGGAGACTAATGAAATTTCACCATGGTATGAGTTAAATTAGATAGCTAGTTATGTGTTTCCACAATCCAACTTGAAATCCATTATTGTTTCAGAACAATACAGCAATTGTGCCTAGCTGATCTTTGCCAGCTCAACAAGCTCCTAAGTTGACAATTTGCATATGTTAATATAATTAAGCACTAATTACATGAAACTTGTACATATTCACATGCACTTTCCCTGGGCGCTTTTCAGTTTGAACCTTGGCCAAGTCTTTAACCCTTAGAATGGTCTTGGAGGGGAGAAGAGAAAAAAAAAAAAAAAAAGGAAAGGAAAACTCTCTGCCTGTGGGTACACCCCTTAGGCAGACACAGAAAGGCTCCTCATTTGTAAACACAAAGCTTAACCTGGCTTCTCATATTTCTAGCAACAATGACAGAAAATATTTTGTGAGTGTGCTAGAGACCAGGGATAAGGAAAATGAAGAGGAGGGATGGATTAGTCTTTAAAGGCTCATAACAAGTATCCTCTCAAAGGAAAGCAATCACATTCATTTCAAGAAAATGTTAAGAATTTGTTCTCATTGACATTGTCAAACCTTGGGAGATGAAAATGGCTTGACAACAGCAAAAATAGCAAGTAGAAAAGGAAAAAGGAGTCAGCAGCACCTAATGAGCTTTACATAAATATATGCAGAGGCAATTAAGCAATGTTAATTACTATGACAGCAGTTAATTGAATATAATTAGATATTTTAAGCCACTGAATAAAGCATAGTTAAGATTAATTTTATTGAGATTAATTGTAAATAAGGATAGATTAACTCTGTGTTTTGACAGGCATAAAAAGTAGTTCTGCAAATTAAGCAGGAGCATGGCCACCAGTCCAAAAATCATATATTATTTTAATGTCACACCTTAGAATCATCTCCTCAATAAACATGACTTTTCAAACCTAAACAGACAAGAATCTTGAAGAAAAACAAACAGCTTGCAGAGATTAAAGAGCCTTTTGTCCTTTTTCATGTGCATTTCTTTTAACAGACTAAATTAAGCGAGTCTGGTGTACGTTTTTTAGGAAGGAACATTTCACACTGAATGGAAAAAATGTTCTATCACATATGAAATTCGTGCAGCTGTGCGGAACTTGGTCCAGATGGTTTAAGACTATAAAACACGACCAAATGATAGACAGTAGGCCTTCCCAAGATTATGTGATAAAGTCACAATCTTTTATTTTGACTCCTCCCATTTCTGCTTTGTATTATTTCCAATCAATTCACACATTTTCTTTTATAATTGTGTTTCTCCAAGAGGGTAAAAGGAAAATCATCATCCCTACTAAGTGCCAGAAACAAAATGTAAAAAAAAAAAAAAATAGAAGGCCTCATCTCACAGATATCAGCTAAGTCATTCTGCCACAAAATCAATGATAGCTATGACAACAATATATGCAAATGACACCACTTGATTATTACTCTCACAAACAATGGTTTCTAAAAATACTTCTTAAGAAAATGTTGCTAAATGAAAAAGCTCCCCCCCAATACTTTCACACCAAGCTAATTCATGCATAGTCTTTAAGAAAATTAACACAGTCCCCAAGATTGCTGAACAAGTCACTAATAAGAAAGGAGCTTCAATTGATTTTGAAATAAATCAATAGGTGATTAACATAATATTTTTAAAGCAGCAGAATGTATATATACTACACAAACATATATATTATATTTTCAATACCTTTTAGCTCTTAATCGAACAAGGGCTTTACACTATTGAGCCTGGCTCTACACTGTCTCACAACTTCTTAAGGATGCCTTTAGTCCTTATAACAAAAATCCTAAAATGGTCTGTGAAACAAGACTACGACAAGCCATTCTGCAGTGAAAGATTTTAAATCATCCAGCCTCTTCTAATAGACTTGAGACTTATTGAGGTAGAAACCATAAAAAATGAAGAAGGGAAATTTAATCCCTGAAATATTGATTTGCACATTAATATCATATAGGCAGAGGGCAATTTGGCTTCGTGGAAATGACACATTGTCGACCCTTGGTGAAGTCAGAGCCAATCTAACTGCTGAACATGTCTGAATCTCAAGAGTTATTAAGGGCTTCCCTTCTTGCCTTTATGACTTTTCTTCAGCCTACCAATGCAATCTTAAATGTATTATCTTTAAGAAATAATTGTAAAACCTCAGGGGTTTTCCAGTTAATGGAAGGGAGGCCAAACCACATCAGATTCTGAAATGCAACATTAAACCCTTGCAATCAACAAAACCACCTCAATTCTCATCCATCCAGTGCAGGATCTAATATTGTTATTAGAGATAATCAAATTTCATTGTGTAAATTTAGGCTCATGGTCAAAATGGAAGCAGTAAATTCTGCAATATTAAACAGTGATTTTCTTAGCCTCCTTTATGTTTTCCTTTGCTGGTGCAGCATCTTTTAAAATAATCCAACTAGCTCAAAATTAATGAACAGATTTGGGCTTGTCTGATAAAAACTGCAAAAGATTACAGTACAGCTGAACATGGTTGTCTCATATTTAACTTTAAGTGGCAACTTTCACCTCATAGACCCACAGCCCAAGATCTCTGTCTAACCCTACAGTTGGTACTATTGCTTTGACTTACACAGCTGGTTTACCTGACCTTTCTTTGTTCCTTGGGTACATTTCACTTTTCAGATTTATGGTATTTCCCCCCATATTTCATTGACCCTATCTTCATTGCTATAAAAAAGAAAAACACTTGAATATGAGTTTACTTTTTTAATACAAAAGCAGCTAGCTATTGAATAAATATACAGTGATGCTCTCTCCAGTTTATGCCATAAATATTAAAACCATTTAAAAATAGCTGTATAAACCTTATGATCCCCACACTGAAGCCAGGTGCAAGAGGTTAAAACAGCTGGCTAGCCATCTTTTATTTTTGTGTGCCTTCCTGCTGATTGAAACCGCAAACCTTGGAAACTATCAAATATTCCCTTAAGGATTTTTTTTTTTTTTTTAGGATGAGAAAGGAAAAAGAAAGCCTTCATTCTCTTTAATATGCTCCTCAGAAAACTCTAAAACCCAGTCACAGAGGTAGTGAAATAATCCTGAATATCTCCTTTCTGTTTTATTTCAACCCATCCTTTCCAACAATTTCTATACACAGTTGTTTTTATTGTTCAGTTAGAAAAGAGCAAAGAACAAAAAAGAAAGAGAGAAAGAAAGTCTGAGCTTGCTCTGTCAGTTTCGCCAGTAAATATAAAGTAAAACAAGTGTCGACGGCACTGAGAGTGTTACATACCCGGGCTGTGTTTTTGCATTGCTCTCAATGGAAGCGATCGATGCCCATGTCACTGTCGCGTCCCAATCGCAGCCAAGTCTCAGCCTTAATCTAAGCAACACCCGAAAAGGCAGCGGCGGCCGCAGCCTCTCCCTCACTGTTCCATCCATCCACCCAACTAAAAATATAATACTACATATGAGCTTTAACCACTCCACGTTTATAGGGATCAAGCCACTGAAAATCCTGGAGAACACAATAAAAAAAAAAAAAAAAAAAAAAAAACCCTCCTGTCTCTTGTCTCTCTCTCTCTCTCTCTGTGTCTCTCTCTCCCTCTCTCTCTTCCTCTCTCCTCGCTCTGTCTCTCCTTTTGCCATCTACATGATCCTTGATTAAACATGGAACAGAGTTAATAAAAAAGGGGGGGGGACTCAAGGAGAGGAAATGCAACTGTCAGAAATCGGGACGGCCAGATTTCCTGGTGAACCTGCCTCTGAGTCGGTGTCAATCCACCATCTTCAGCCAGTGAACTTGTCTTTGGGTTTTTGTTTGGCTGGGGGGGGGG
>PVLC010006738.1:0-67511 GCA_004027655.1 Graphiurus murinus
AGCCGGGCGTGGTGGCGCACGCTTGTAATCCCAGCATTTGGGAGGCTGAGACCGGAGGATCCGGGTTCGCGGCCAGCCTCAGCTACTTAGTGAGGCACTCCGCAACTTAGTGAGACCCGGTTTCAAAATAAAGAATAAAAAATAGGGCTGGGGGTATAGCTCGGAGGTAGAATGCCTCTGAGTTCAATCCCCAGTACCGCAAAAAAAAAAAAAAAAAAAAAAAAAAAAAAAAAAAAAAAAAAAAAAAAAAAAAAAAAAAAAAAAAAAGAAATAACTGTGCTAATAGGTTTGGCTGTGCCTCCCAGGTGCAGTGTGACGGGGAGATGGACGAGCCTGCAGGACTGGCTCCCTTGTCCCGGTGCTCAATCCCGCCCTCCTCCAATCCCAGAACTCACACCTCTATTAACACCTGAGAAATGAAATGCTTGGCTGTGCTCACGTGGACAGATTAACAGCACATGGAATGCTAAACCAACGGCAGGCATTTAAGCTCCGAATTCCCCTGCTTCCCATCCCTTCTGTTCTCAAGGCGAACAGCCGAAGGAAACACAGCATGGAAATGCAAGCCCCAGTGGTGGGGACAGTGGGCTCAGGGCCAGGCTGGAGGGGACAGCCCGGCCAGCTGCAGGGCTCCGCACCACGTGCCACGAGCGTGTGAAAACGACAAGCACGCTGGGGCGCCTGGGCAGGCAGGTGTGAGTGTGGAGGGGCCACACGTGGGAATGGCAATGGCGCTGGGGGAGGGACACCTGTGAGTGAGGCGGGCCACCAGCTGAGACTGGAAGGTGGCAGTGACTCCAGGGTTGGGGGAGGCGGTGGCACACGAATGTCCCACCGTCCTAGCACATGCCTCTGGCCTGTGTCTGGTGAGTGGCGAGGTATGGGGCTGGGTGAGGTCAGGACACTAGGGTGACTGGGTGTCCCTACCTTGCACCACCAGCCGGCCCTGTGCCGTCCTCCGCACCCGGGTGCCAGGCCTGTTGGCCGCACACACGTAGACGCCCGAGTGCTGGACGGTCACGTCTGAGATGATGAGGTTTCCCGTGCCCAGCACCTGGATGCCCTCCACCCCGATGGGGCGGCCATCTGCGGAGGAAGCGGGGAGGGGCCAGGTCAGAGGTGTGGAAGAGGGCAGCGCGGGCAGCTCTGGAGGGCTCGCCCTTCCACCAGTCTTCCGGGGAGCCCAGGCCTGATGTGGCACCTCCCTCCCCAGAAGCAGCAGAGAACAGGGCCACATCCTCTTGCCCAACAGCAGGGCCCAGGCCTTGATCCTGCTCTCAGATCCTACTGTCACCGCTGAGTCTCCATTGACCTTCCAGACCCTTCTCTATTTCTCAGCCCATAAAGGAAGGGCTTTGGATTCTGCTAACATTTCCCAGCCCGGTATGTCTCTCTTAAAAATAGTTCCAGTTTGAATATCCACACCAGTCCTGGATGGTCTGTCACACTGCCCATTAATATAAAGGCTCTGAGGAGTCCCACACTCAAGGGACCTGGTTAACTTTGTTTCCCAAACTTGTTAGGCCACTCAGCCATTCTGTCCCTCCTCTGGATAGGTCACACTTGGGGAAATGCTGGACCAGATGGTCCCTGCAGTGCCTAGTGGTTCCTCCTAATGGTGAGGCCACTTTTTCCAGCCTCTCCCAGGGACCCAGACCCTCCCCCCACCCCAGGATCAGATTAGCACAGTCAGAACACAAGGAGACAGCTCCCCATTCAGCCCCTGAAGTGGTGAAATCTACTCCATTATCCCGCCTGCGGCCCCCTCCTTCCCAATCACTCAGCTGCTACAATGTGGCACAGTGTCCCTGTGAATGCGACCCCACCCCACCCCTCCGGAGTTTCCTTCCCCCAGTGACCTTTCTGCTCAGACAATGTGGGCCCATCTGCACCCTTTCCTTTCTTCCTTCAGCTGCCTAGGGATTTAGGCTGGGGACTTAGGGGACAGGGCTAGAGACTGGGGGGCCCAGATGAGGGTCTGAGATTTTGAGGGGCTTGGGATTGCATAGCTGGGGATGTGGCCAGGGTATAGCGGGCAGGGGTGATGCAGCAGGAAAGAGACTGGGGTGCTGAGGACCGCAGAGGGCTCTGGAGGGCCCAACGCTAGGCAGGCGAGGCACGGTAACCCAGGGAGTTAAGACAGCTCCGCAGGGGGAGGGAGAATGGAGTGGGCAGCCAGGCCTCCCATCCCACCAGGAGGGAAACTCAGCCCCTCCCAGCCCCTCCTCAGGCCACAGGGAGGGAACTGACCCCCAGAGAGAACAAACAGGATCCAAAGTTCCCCCAGAGCTGGGCGAGGGGCAGGGCTGTGGGATGAGGCTCACCCAGGCGGCTCCAGGACACAATGGGGCGCGGGTTGCCCGTGGCGACACACTCCAGCACTGCGGTCTGGTGCACTGTCAGGGTGAGGTTCTCAGGCCCCACGAGGATCGTGGGCTCCTTGTAGGCCCCGGAGCCTGAGCCTGGGAGAAACATGCTGTATTTCCACACTTCAGCTAGGACCTTTCCCACTCCTCACCTAACCCCCACCCAGGATGAACAGCAGCCCAGAGACCAGGTCCCATGGGCAGAGAGATGCTGGAGACCGGGACGATCCTTGCATCCACTCCACTGCCTGCCCTGCAGGAACTGCAGCCACGGGAAAGTCCTGGGGGTAAGCAGAGGATGGGCTTCCCACAGAGAGCAGAGCCAGAGGCCTCTGCGCTGTCCGGGAGAATAGCACAGGCTAGAGACTGAGCCCAGGGCATTCTCCCTCCAAGCTACACCCCAGCCCTACTTTATTTTTCATTTTGAAATGGTCTCACTATGTTGCTGAGGCTGATCTTGAACCCGTGACCCTGTTTCAGTCTCCCAAGTACTGGGGTAACACGGGGCCACATTCCACTTAGCACAGAGCTTTGAGCTGCATGCTAGCAGGTGCTCGGTTGGCACTTGGTGGGTGAGGCCAGTGTGGGGCTGGGGAAGACCTCACCTGACACGGTGAGTCTGGCCCCGTGGCTGATCCGGACGCTAGCAATGTTGGAGGCCACACAGTGGAAGACGCCGCTGTCCTCGGCCCGAAGCCCTGTGATCTGCAGGACCCCCTTGGGCAGCAATGTGTACCTGTTGGGGAGAGACACAGGTGACCACCAGCATGGCCACTGGCAGCATGGGCCACAGGGACATTGAGTGACAGAGACATCACTGTCCCAACCAGACAGCCATCATCACAGACACACTGGCACTCTCGCAGGTGGCCACACCCCCATTCTCAGTTTGACAAAAATCACATACTGTCCTCAGAGGCACATTCAAGAGCCTAGAATCTGGGTCCAGCAAGCCACATGTACACTGGTCCCAGCTGCAACAGCAGAAGCCCCACCATCCACTTCGGGGAGAGCGGTGCCCAGAGCTGCGGGAAGTCCTTCTCCAAGTCTGGCCTCGAGCTCACCTCTCATTGTCCGTGTCGATGGGAACTCTGTTCTTCTCCCATGTGATCAGGGGCTTGGGAAGCCCATGGATTTGGCACTGGAAGCGGGCCACACCACCCTCCTCACCCACAGTGGCCTGGGGGTGCACGTGGAAGTCGGACATGGCTGTGGGGAGAGAGAAGACAGAAGGGCACACCTCTGAGACACAGCGTGGAGGACGGGTGGGTGCAGAGGGTTGCTCACGCAGGCACGGAGTTTTCCTGGAGCCGGCGACGCTGAGCTGCAGCTTGGTGCACACACCAGCACCTCCCCAACATCTCAGAGGAAGAGGAGGTACAGGCCAGGCTGGGATACTTTAAGAAAGGTCTGGACACACCCCTGAATGACAGCTCCAACAAGGCTGCCAGGGCTTCCTGGGGCGGGGGGCATCAGTCCCCAGAACTGACCCGAAAGGCCACCCAGAGAAAGCCTGACCCCAAGTCTGCCCCCGCCTTTCCAGTGGCTTTCAGACTTCTCATAAACTCCCTGTATGAGACGCAAGGCCTAAATATTATGCTCCAATGTATTTTACAGAATTGGAAACTGAGGCCAGAGAGGGGATGGATTAGTCCAATGTAGCCCAGGGGGGGACGCACGAAGTTGTCAGGCCCTGTTACCAGGCCCCAGTGGCTCTTTTTGTCTTTCCACATCGTCCCCCACTCCCAGTTCTGCAGTTTCTCCATGTGCCCCAAGAGGGTGGTGTATCCATCCAAGGTGACAAGCCTCTCAGAAGACTGTCAAACCTACCAATCTACATTACAATGTGTCATAAATATTCAGAGCCCCTCCCCACCTTTTGGGGATCTGAACTCACTGCTTAAACTCTGATCTGCTGAGGCCCGTGAAGAGAGGTGCTGCAACCCCCCAGCACCCCCCAGTTGTGGGCTGGTTAAGTGCTCCTGCCCCCCCTCCCCGTCCCACCCTGGCCCCAGCCCTGCACTGTCAAGCCAGGGAAGGGCCCCTCCCGCACGGCTTCCCAGCCTCAGCGCCAGGGCTGCGATTTCATTAAAATCCACTTTGCTTCAAGTGCGGGAAGGCGGTACACCATCTGTCCAGGCAGGCAGCCCCTCCCCTCGGGCACTCCATCAACTGGGACAGCCCTCCCCCACAGCAGCAGGGACACTGGAGCCAGCCCTGCTCCTGGCCCCAGGCCCTCCCCACGGCCCCCACGCCCCAGCTCAGTCCCCTTCAATCCACAGGCCTGTCCCGGACTCCAGGGCGGCCAGAAAGGCCAAGCCTTTGTGCCCTTCTACGCGGAGTCTCTAGGGGCTGGCTCCTTTGTGGTGTATTCTCCATCTCATTTGCATGTGGTTCATTAAATATAAACATGCATAAAAATCCCCCGCCCTGCCTCCTCCTCTTGAGGGTCTCCTGGGTGTGTGCACGCCCCTTCCTACATGTATGCAGGACCGTGTCTCTGGGAGCTTGGTTCATGTCTCTGACCCCATCTGGACGGGAATGGGGGCTTGAATCCGCCAGCTCCTGTGGCTGGTGTGATTCTGGTACTGTGTGTGTAATCAATCATGCGTGTTCCCATGTAGGTCTAGATTTCATAGCATCTTGGGGCCCGGGGCGGGGGGGGGGGGCTAGTGGCCCAGCTGGTATCCCCATCAGGCTTGGCCAGAGGATCCCAAGGGAGCATTGGAGGTCAGCCTGCCCTATCTCAGGCCAAGGCTGTGTTTGACCAAAGACCTGCAGGTCCACCAAGGAGATTGCAGGAAGGGTGGGGTGGGGAGGGGATCTACTGCCTGCAAGCTTCAACCTCCAGGAGGGCAGGGATGGATGCTGGCCTGGGGAGTAGAAAGGGCGCCAGGCTCCTGGGTCTGCTGTCTGTGCCTCTCCCAGGCCCTGCCCATTTGGGAGCTGGGGAGCTGCCTACCCCCTCCTCACTCCAGCTGGAGAGGAGCTCGCAGCCCCCCAGGGACCTGGGGCGGGGACTAATGGCTCTGCTGACTACAGATGCCTCCTCATTAAAGAACCGAAGCCTTTTGTGCCTCCAGCCCCCATTCTGGGCTCCCTGGAGGCACCTACAGCTAGGAGCTGGCCTGAGGAGAGATACATGGGAAGGGCTGCTTCCCATTAGGATGCTGAGATGGAGAATCTGGCCTCTGTGTATCCTCCTCCCTCCCCAGGACTAGGACAACAGCAGACAGTGGCATGGTGGACCATGATGCTAGAGAGGAAGGCTGGCACTGGACGGGGTCCTGGGTAAGGAGCCAGGCTGGTGCCCTCACACCAGTACAGCCAGGTCCTAAAGGTCCCCTGGGGCCCCTCGGATGTAGCTCAGCCCCTCCCTGTCCACATTTCCCTTCCACCAGAACAGCTCCTTGCTGTAGCTCTCTATCAGCTTTACTGGGTAGTAGTTCTGCCTAACACTTAATTTGAAGGGCAGCTTTGGCTTTAAAGATGTTTGAAGCTGGGCACACTAGTGCATGTCTATAATCTCAGCTACTCGGGAGGCTGAGGCAGGAGGATCAGTTCCAGGCCAGCCTGGGCAACTCAGCCTGACCCTGTTTCAAAATAAAAACGGCTGGGTTGTAGATTAGTGGTGGAGCACTGGCCTCTCCTGAGCAAGGCCCAGGGTTCAGTGCCCATACAGGGGTGAGGGGAGCACTTGGAAGTGCATACCTTCATTTTACAAAGAGGAAACTGAGGTAGGTTCTCTGCCAGGTAGCCCTTAGTTCTCACTCTCTAGCAAGTGTCTTCCTCTCCTAAGGACCTCCCCACGGCCCCCACGCCCCGGCTCAGTCCCCTTCAATCCACAGGCCTGTTCCAGACTCCAGGGCAGCCAGAAAGGCCAAGCCTTTGTGTCCTTCTACGCGGAGTCTCTAGGGGCTGGATCCATGTTGAAATGGCCTCTTCTCTCTGGTTGGCAGGAACCTAAGGAGGCCTAGAGACAGACAGTTCCTCAGCACCCCTTCCCCAAAGTCCAGCTGGCCTCGCAAATGTCCTCATCACCCAAGGCCTTTCCCTCCTTTCTGCTGGGATTATCAAAGGTGCCCACCATTGGATAATCCTGGCATAGCCCATAGGTGACCCAGGGCTTGCTGCGAGACCCATGACACACAGCAGAAATAAAAAAGATAGATGAGGTGCCCTTCAGGGCCCTCCTGGCTCTGCTCCACCCTTCTCCACAACCTGGCCCTTGTCTACAGCCACAATCTCCGGATGAGCTGACTCAGCTTGGCGGGCCTTGGAAGCTTCAGCCCCTCCTGGTTCACAAGCAACAGCACCTTTTCTTTGGAAAGGCAGGGGTTAAAGGAGCTCAGGGCCACTGCCCCTCCAGTCTTGGGTGGAGCATGTCTGGTCACAAATGTCTTCTTGCTCTGGCTGGAGTTGGCACAGCTGGGGCCCTCATGGCGTCTCTCTGGGGAGACCCCGGGCAATCCTGGGTAAGTGGACTGAGGGCTGGACCTCTGAGCACCCTGGAGGCCACAGTGTGGCTGGTGACATTGTTTGCGGCCAGTGTTGGTGGCATTGTGTTCAGTGGACATGAAGGTGCTGCTGTGACTTTGTTAATGCTTTATATATTCCTGCTGATATTCGCTGGCCTGGTGAGGACAGTTTAGAGTCCCTTACTTCAAGGTGGGTGGTGGGAGAGATAATGGGCAGTGGCTGGGGGCCCCACCAGGTGTGGGGGCCAGAGAAAGGATGAGAAGAAGAAAGCCCCTTTGTCCCCAAGCAATCTGGGAAGGAATCTCCCAGCCCCGGCCATGGGTATAACCAGACTGTGGGAGAGACCGAGGGGCAGAGTGAGCCCAGCATCCGCTGCCTTGGGAGGGGCAGAAGTGGGCAGGAAACGGTTCCTGGACACCCCTATAAATCACCCCGAGGGGAGGGGTCTCCTGAGAGCCAGAGCCAGGGCCTCTCAGGGAGGGGGGGAGGGGGGACTTTCCTCCGGTCCAGGACCTCTGGCGAGGTCAGGCCTGGATCTGATTAGACAGGCTCCAGGGGGACGCGGGGGGCACTGAAGGGTCGAGGCAGAGGGCTGGGAAGGAAGCTCGGGCCTCCCACCCTTCAGCTGCAGCCGGAGGGCCTCCTATCCGGTGTGCGAGGATGAAAGGATCTGTGGGCCCACTTGCACGGAGTGTTAAAACAGCCTTTGCAGAGGCTGGTGGCACAGGCGACGAGTGGACTGCCCCTCCTCCTACAGCCGTTCAAGAGGGACAACTGTGTGCCAGACTCTTCTGAAGGCTACCGAGGCCAGCCTCCTCTTAGGACACATGGTTTCCCGGACACCCAGCCCTTCTCAGGCGGCCGGCCATTGCTGTGTTTGCTTCTACCAGATACATGCCTGAGTCCCATACACTTCCACCCACTGCCCCAGATTTTCCCTCTAGAACCACATTTACCAAAAGCTTGTCTGTTGGTGTTCATGGGGATCCATTCCACAGCCCCTGTAGACACCCAAATCCCTTACAGAAAATGGTGATGTATTTGCATATAACCCACACATATCCTCCTGTTTACTTTCGTGTTGGGGGTGGTACTGGGAATTGAACCCAGGGGCATTCTACTTCTCAATTACACCCAGCCCTATTTTATTTTGAAACAGAGTCTCATCAAGTTGCTGAGGCTGGATTCAAACCATCAATCCTCCTGTCTCAGCCTCCTCTGTGGTGGAATTACAGGCCTGTGCTACCATGCTCAGTTTCTCTTGTAGACTTCAAATCATTTCTAGATTACTTATAATACCTAACACAATATATACTATGAAAATAGTTGTTATACTGTATTGTTTAGGGAATAATGACAAGGAAAAGAATCTGTACATGTTCAGTACAGATGCAATGTGTGTGTGTGTGTGTGTGTGTGTGTGTGTGTGTGTGTGTGTGTGTTATTGAGAATTGAACCCAGGGCTTCAGACATACTAGGTAAGCACTCTACTACTGAGCTACACTCCTTGCTATCCCCTCCCTTAATTTATTTTGAGACAGTATCTTCCTAAATTGCTGATGTTGGCCTCCAACATTTGATCTTCCTGCCTCAGCCTCCCAAGGAGCTGGGATTACAGGTGTGTGCTACCTACTTAGCTGCATTTTTTTTTTTTCAATGTTGAGGATCAAACTGAGGGCCTCACATATGCTAAACAAGGTCTCTACCACTGAGTCACACCCCAGCCTATATATTTTTTAAATATTTTCAATCCCCTGTTAGTTGGATCTGTGGTTTTGGAACCACAGATGAAGGGCTGAGTGTATACTAGCCAGCTATGATGTACTTGATGTTGTGGCCAGTCCAAATTGAGATGGGCGATAAATATAAAATACACACTGGATTTTGAAAACTTGGTATAAAAAAGTCTTTTTTATACCAAGTTTAGGGAAATACAAAATAAAGCTTATAGTGAGATATCACTTCACAATCATTAGGATGGGTACTATTGAAAACATGGAAAATAAGCTGGATTCTGTGGCACAGGCCTGTAGTCCCAGCTACTGGGAAGCCCAGGAGCTTGAGGTCAGCCTGAGCAACATAGAGACTCTTTCAAAACAAAACAAAAACAAAGTTTTGAAGAGGATGTGGAGAAATTGGAGCCCTTGTGCATTGTTGGCGGGAATGTAAACTGATATAACTGCTATGGAAGACAGTCTGGCAGTTTCTCAAAAAATTAAAAACTAGGGCTGAAGTATAGCTCAGTGATAGTGTAGTTAGCATTGTGAGGCCCTGGGTTTGGTGTCCAGCACCAAAAATAAGTAAGTAAATTATATGATATAGCAATACTCTGGATATACACCAAAAAGAATAACTGGAGGTATCTGATAATGTTCATGTTAGCATTATTCAGAATAGCTAAAAGTTAGAAGCAAACCATGCCTATTAACAGATGAATAAATAAAACATGGTCTATATATACAATGGAATATTATTCAGTCTTAAACAGGAGGAGTGTGTGTGTGTGTGTGTGTGTGTGTGTGTGTTACTGGGGATTGAAGGTCACTGTACCTCTGAGCTATACTTCCAATCATTTTTTTTAAACAGGTCTCACTAAGGTTGCTGAGGCTCTCCCCAAACCTGCAATCCTCCTGTCTCAGCTTCCTAAGTACTGGGACTACAGGTGTGCGCCATTACTCCCAGGAGTCAAAATCATAGAGACAGAAAGAATAATGGTTGCCAGGGGCTGAATGAGGAGGAAATGGGAATTATTATTGTTTAGTGGGAAATATTAGCATTGTTATTTAATAGGAAACAAGAATTCCATCTCATACATTTTCACAAGATGAACAGTTCTGGAGATGGATGGTGGTGACAGTTGCACAACAACGTGAACATACTTAATGCCACTGAATCACTCACTTTAAAATGGTTAGGAAGCTGGGCCTGGTGGGGCACACTTGTAGTCCCAGCTACTCAGGAGGCTGATGTACAAGGATTGTGAATTCAAGGCCAGCCCGGGCAACTTAGCAAGAGCCTATTACCAAAATAAATAGATACAAAAATAGAAGCCGGGCGTGGTGGTGCATGCTTGTAATCCCAGCATTCCGGAGGCTGAGACCAGAGGATCTGGGTTCCAGGCCAGCCTCAGCTACCTAGTGAGGCCCTCCGCAACTTAGTGAGACCCGGTTTCAAAATAAAGAATAAAAAATAGGGCTGGGGGTATAGCTCAGAGGTAGAATGCCTCTGAGATCCATCCCCAGTACCGCAAAAAAAAAAAAAAGAAAGAAAAAAAATAGTTGTGATGGTAAATTTTACATTATGTGTATTTTACTACAGTAAAAACATTGGAAAAGACAGGCATGGTGGTACATACCTGTAATCCCAGTTCTTAGGAGACTAAGACAGGAGGATCACAGGTTTGAGGCCAGCCTTAGCAACTTATCGAGATCCTGTTTCAAAATAAAAGATACAAAAGGGCTGGAGGTGCAGCTAGATATAGACTGCCCCTGGGTTCAATCCCCAGTACCAAATACAAACAAAAAAATTGGAAAAGATTAAGAATTTTTAATAAAAAATAGTCATTTAAAAATATTGATTACAATGGATTTCAAAGACAGTCCAAAAAAGAATGAAAAAATCTTATTAATAATTTAAAGTTGGATACAGTGGTGCACGCTTATAATTCTGGTACTTGGGAGGCTGAGACAGGAGGATCACAGGTTCATGGCCAGCCTCAGCAACTTAGTGAGATGAGACTCTATTTCCAAATAAAAAATAAAATAGGGCTGGGGGTGTAGTTCAGAAGTAGAATGCCAAGCCGGGCGTGGTGGCGCACGCTTGTAATCCCAGCATTCGGGAGGCTGAGACCGGAGGATCCAGGTTCGCAGCCAGCCTCAGCTACCTAGTGAGGCCCTCCGCAACTTAGTGAGACTCGGTTTCAAAATAAAGAAAACTAGGGCTGGGGGTGTAGCTCGGAGGTAGAATGCCCCTGAGTTCAATCTCCAGTACCGCAAAAAAAAAAAAAGAAGTAGAATGCCCCTGGGTTCCACCCCCAATGCCAAAATAATAAAGTAAATGAGAATTAATTTTAAAATTCTGCTCCTTAGACTCACTAGCCACACTGCAAGTGCTGATCAGCCAGTACCAAAAAAAAAAAAAAAAAAAAAAAATCAAGTTCAAATCTCAACATCATCATTACAAGCTAGTGCTGGGGCAAGTGGTATCATCTCATAGTACCTCCGTTTTCTCATTTAACAGCTCCCTTCGCTAGAGCTGCTGCATGCAGGGCATCCAATGAGATGCATTTGTAGAGTGCTTAGCACAGTCCTTGGCAAACAATAAATACTATCTATTTAGGAGGAAAAATGATAAAATCTGAGTTAAAAGGGAGCTTAAAGGTTTTGGAAGAGCAGGTGTAGGGCCAGGGAGGAGGTGGGGTAAGCCATCTTTCTTCCCAGAGGCTGAAGTTGGCAGGGAGCCTCAAGCTCTTGGAGATGTGAGTAGAGACAGAATTTGCAAAGTCTGAATGGTAGGGGTCAGTGGGTGGAGGTGGGGGGAGTGGGGTATAAGCCAGAGCTCAGCCTTTTCTATCTTACTTCTGCCTGGGGGCTTCATAGAGGCCCCATCAGACAAGCTGTCAGTTGGAAGAGGCCACTGGGTAATTGAGGCCTTGATTTCTCTAGTAAAATGTTTATGAAGCCCATAAACTCAGGCCTTTATTGGCCAGGCTCATTCCGGGGGTTGGATGTGGCTCTCAGAGGTGCAGTTAAAACACCTGCTGCACTCAGCGCCCGATGGCTACTCTGGCCTCCACCCAGACCCACCAGGCAGAGCCACGAGTGGGGCATGGTTGGGGCAGCACGGCCCTGGGAGGGCAAGGAAGCCAGCAAAGGTCTGCCTTACAGGCTCTTTAAACCCCTCAAGCACCTGTAATGTCCTGTCCCAAAAAGTCTGCAAGAGGGAGGTGGTAGAGAACCCCAAGTCCTGGGGAGGCTGGTGACTTGCTGACAACCCCCCAACCGTGGGTACCAGTCTTGTCATCAGGGTTCTCTGGCCCAGGTTCACCCTTCCCACCCCTCCCATCTCCCCAGGTCCCCATTTAGACCCTCAGCTCTGTTAGAGAAAACCCCCACCTGCCTGGTTGCTTTTGGGGACGGGGTGCTTGCGCTTAGAAGACCTGCATTTACTTCCCCAGCTTCCCAAGGAGAGCCAGAGTTGAATTGAGGTTTCAATTCCAAAGAGTACATTCAGAGGAGGGGGCACCGTGTAGGGTTTGGGTGTTGGAATAGGGGTTGGTGGACTAGCATTCAGATAGAGGCCCGGCTGGGCTTCGCTGGGGTGATGGATCCTTCTGAGCCCGGGCCTGGTGACTCTGCTCTGGAAAGCCTCTGCATCCCTTTGTCTGCCTCATCCAGCCCCTCGTCCCCTTGCCCCCTGCCCTGGCCCCCCCAACTCCAGCCCCTCCTTCCCACTCCACCACCAGCTCACCACTCCCCCAGCCCCCGCCCTGATTCTAACACAAAAGACAACTTTGTCTTTCAAGTCAGCAGCCATAAATCCACATCTCTCCCCTCTCTGCAGCCACCTCTGACAAATGCAGGCCTGGATGGGGGAGAGGTGGAGGCCAGTGGGGGGCTGGATTCAGCTTGGGAAAGTCCCTGCATCCAGCTGTTGGCTTCTGTAGCACCGGGTGAGCCTCAGACTTTTGATTCCATAGTAGGTCAAAGGCACAGCTCCAGGAGAGGCAATCTGGGGCTCTCGCAGCCCCCCACCAACCCCTGGGCTTTTACAACCCAAGGAGAATAAAACCTCTCAAAGCCCTGCTCTTAATCACTCAGTCCTGTCATTTGGAGACTCCAGTTCTTCCCCCAGGTCAAGCCATGGGCTTCTCCTCTTCATCCTCCAACCTTGGGGGGTGTGAAGTGTGCCTGGGGAGTGCTGGGGGACCCCGTCTGTGCTAGCCTATGAAGGGTGGATGTGCTGCATGGCGTTTAGTGGTGGCCTCCCTTGAATTTGGGAAAAGGGAAAAAGAGCATCTTCTACTCCATGTGACTACGCCGCTAAGCCCTCAGCTAGGTTTTCCAAAGCAGTTCCAGTTTCAAATATTTTTCCCTGACTTCACCCTACATCTCAGGCATTGAGTCAGAGGATGTGTCCTGGAATTTGACTTGGGAAATACAGTCACCTGAGCCGGGTGCGGTGGCGCATGCTTGTAATCCCAGTACTTGGGAGGCTGAGACAGGAGGATCACAGGATCGCCGCCAGCCTCAGCTACTTAGTGAGGCCCTTGGCAACTTAGTGAGACCCTGTTTCCAAATAAAAAATAAAATAGAAGCCGGGCATGGTAGCACATACTTGTAATCCCAGCATTTGGGAGGCTGAGACCAGAGGATCCGGGTCTGCAGCCAGCCTCCGCTACCTAGTGAGGCATTCCGCAACTTAGTGAGACCCTGTTTCAAAATAAAGAATAAAAAAATAGGGCTGGGGGTATAGCTCGGAGGTAGAGTACCCCTGAGTTCAACCCCCAGTACCCAGTACTGCAAAAAAAAAAAAAAAAAAAAGATAAAACAAGCTGGGCATGGTGGCGTGCGCTTGTAATCCCAAGAACCTGGGAGGCTGAGACTGGAGGATATGGGTTCGCTGCCAGCCTCGGCTACTTAGTGAGGCCCTCCACAACTTAGTGAGACCGTTTCCAAAAAAGAATAAAAATTAGGGCTGGGGATGTAGCTCAGAGGTAAAATGCCCCTGGGTTCAATCCCAAGTACGGCAAAAAAAAATTAAATAGGTTTGGGGGTGTAGCTTGGAGGCAGAAGGCCTGTGGGTTCCATCCCCAGTACTGCAAAAAAAAAAAAAAGAAAAAGAAAAAAGATCACCTATCCTATTTTCATAGCCACTGAGCCCACTCTAAGCAGCCACTCAGCAGATACTGAATGCGACCGTGTCAGACAGGATGTTCTGGCATCCCAGGAGCGAATTCTCTCCATCCCGAAAGGCCCTGTCCTTAGATGTTCCCATCCAAACTCCTAAGAAACAACAGAGAGTGAAAGCACCAGGGTCTGTCACAGTAACTTGGCTGTGAAAAACAGCCCTGCAAAAGCCAGGTGGTCAAAAGTTAAACTTACAGTCAGGCAAGCCTGTAATCCCAGTACTTAGAAGGCTGAGATAGGATCACAGGTTCAAGGCCAGCCTCAGCAACTTAGCAAGACACTGTCTCAAAATGAAGGGAGAGGGGGATTGGGTGTGTAGCTTGGAGGTAGAATGCCTCTGGGTTCGATCCCCAGTACTCCCCCCAAAAGTTAAACAGACATATATTAGTATAACCCTTAGAGGCAAAGATTTCCAGCTCTTCCAAGGTTCAGAGGGGTTAAGTAATTTGCCCAAAGTCACTTGGACAGTCAATGGCTGGCATTAAGACAGGCATTTGAAACTTGGAGTGGTCTCACTTTGAATCTAGTGATCCCTGCAGTAAGGAAACATATTCAAACAGAACTGATGATGGACACAAACACTCGCCCAGGAAAGCACACAGGCACCCAGCATCTTAGACCCTTGCCACCCGCATTCCTACTCACATTCAGAGACACAGTGGGCTTCACTTTAATCGTCTCAGGGCTTGGTGGTTTTATAGAGTATAACTAAGGCAGATAAATACCATGATAAGGTAGTGTTATCATCCCTCTGATGTCACTACTAACACAGGTAAATAAACAGCTAAAATACTTGTCCCAGGTGGTTTTTCTCCAGCAAGTCCAACTCTGCCCTCCAGGAGAGCAGCAGGGCCTTTCTAAGGTGAGGCCTGCAGGGCTACTCTGGTAGCCAGCTTGTTGAGCCTACAAAATAGAGAAGTAATTTATTTTCCTGGTCTTGGGAGTTGTAAAGCAAAGCTTTGAGAAATGCCAGTGGCTTCCATGGGGTAATGGGGTAGCAGTGGAACAACTGGGTGTGTGATGTTGACGAAGTCAAAGCCCATCCCTGGGCCTCAGTTTCCTCCTCTGTAAAATGGGGAGTTGGATGTTATAAAGTATCATCTAGCCGGAAGATTTGAGACACTCTGCTTCCAAGTGCCAGCGCATGGTGCACAGTCAGGGACTGGGAGTCGGCTTGGGAACCTGGGAACCGCTCTCTGCCTTGGATTTGAAAATGTCCAGGTCCAACAGAGCCCCTCTCCACAGACTGCATGTCTGCTGGTGCCAGGGTCACCAATCTTCTTTATGTAAACCTGCCCAGTTCCACAATATCCTTAACTTCCGTTGTTCTGGTCAGGACACCGGATCTCCCTCACCTCCCGGAAGGGCATCTGGTTAGGGGGCCCAGGCTGGAGCTATTAAGTAAATTGCTTTCACATGACCATGAGGACAACTCAACAAAAACAGATACTTCCCCCCAAATTTCCAGAGCCACACATTAGGATTTGCAGGGATTAATGGAGTAGGGGCCAGGTAATGGCGAGGCAAGCTGGGATCATGCCTGGCTCTGCCACAGGCGCCCTATGTGACCTTTCAATCTATCTTGGTTTTCTCATCTGTAAAATGGAAGTGGGACAGGATGGTAAAGATAATCTTTAAAGTCCACACCAACATTAAGATTCTGGGACAACACTGGGGAAAATGGCCCCTCTCCATCCAGGAAAAGATACTCCCCTAATGTCTTTTTTGTGTGTGTGTGGTACTGGGGATTGAATTCAGGGGCATTCTCCCTCCGAGCTATACCCCAGTCGTGCACCACCATGGCTGGCTTCCCCTGGTGTCTTTTTTTTTTTTTTGTGGTACTGGGAATTGAACTCAGGGGCATTCTACCTCTGAGCTATACCCCCAGCCCTATTTTTTTTTTATTCTTTATTTTTTAACAGGGTCTCACTAAGTTGCGGAGGGCCTCACTAGGTAATTGAGTCCCCTAGTGTCTTAACTCTAATCAACTCTGCATTTATGTCTCATGGCACACTGCTGTTCCATGGAATCTGGTGGCTCAACACCAAAACTCAATAGATGGAGGCCAGCCGGGCATGGTGGTGCATGCTTGTAGTCCCAGCATTTGGGAGGCTGAGACCAGAGGATCCGGATTCGCGGCCAGCCTCAGCTGCTTAGTGAGGCCCTCTGCAACTTAGTAAGATCCTGTTTCAAAATAAAGAATAAAAAATAGAGCTGGGCGTGGTGGTGCACGCTTGTAATCCCAGCATTTGGGAGGCTGAGATCGGAGGAACCGGGTTTGCGGCCAGCCTCAGTTACCTAGTGAGGCACTCCGCAACTTAGTGAGACCTGGTTTCAAAATAAAGAATAAAAAATAGGGCTGGGGGTGCATTTCGGAGGTAGAATGCCCCTGAGTTCAATCCCCAGTACTGAAAAAAAAAAAAATAGGGCTGGGGCTGTAGCTTGGAGGTAGAATGCCCCCAGTTTCCATCCCCAGTACCGCCAAAAAAAAAAAAAAGTAGATGGAGGCCTGCAGTTTTTCCACCTGGACACTCTCCACATAATGTGTTTTGGGGAAGAGAGAAGTATACACCATGACAGGACCACGGAGTTTCTTGGCTGGTATGGGATTGGCAACTGTTGGAAATAGACTTAGTTGGGTGATTCCATTGCTGCCCCCTATTGGTCGGAAGCTTCTACCCTTCCTAGGGTAGAGCCCTAGGAAGCATCTTCCATAGAAGGTTTCCCATAAATTCAAAGGAATCAGCACACCCACCCAAATGATTCTCTTCTTAGGACTTCCTGTTGTCTCTTTTTAACAGCCCCCTCCTGCACCAGCTGTCCAAATTATAAACCAAAGAGTCACTGCCCCATCCTTCTCCCGCTCTTCCACAGCTAACTGGTCCCCAAATTCTGATCCATCCTCCTTTTTCCACCCCATTGTCTTGGCTTAGGGTTTCACCACTCCCAACTGTTTCTGGAATACCTTCCTACCTTCCCACTTCCAGTCTTCTCTCCCTCTTCATTCTGAAGCCACTGTCTTCCTGAATATCCAGTATGATACTGGCTCTCGTAATCAAGGATATTCTACTGAGGATGGAATTCAAGGTCTTCATTATTAGGGCATCTCATCTTTCTAGCCTCCAATGCCAGTTGATTCTGTCATCACATGACTTGTACTCTGACCATGTGAGATAAGTTCACCTTCCTTGGACATATCATAGATGGTCACCCTTACATTCCTTTACTTCCACCTGGAACTCTTCCTGCCCCCCTCTCATTTTATAAGCACCTTTATCTTCACATCCCCCAATGGGAGAATTATTATTATTATTATTATTTTTTTTTTTTTGCAGTACTGAGGATTGAACCCAGGGGCTTTCTACCTCCAAGCTACACCCCCAGCCCTATTTTTAAAATTCTTTATTTAAAACAGGGTCTCATTAAGTTGCGGAGGGCCTCTGGTTTCAGCCTCCCAAGTACTGGGATTACAAGCATGCACCACCACACCCGGCTTGGAGAATTACTTTTTAACTGTGTTGTCCACAGCTCTCTCCTAGCCTTTATCAGACTGTACTAGAGTCACGTGTTCACATATCTACGTGTCTATTCACTGATGGCCCAGGAGTCCCTTATTGACTGTGAACAGAGAACAGACTAATTTACCTTTCTTCCTCCAGCATCAAGAAGAAGTAGTAGGGCCTCATAAACTGTTGACTAAATGGACTTTAAGAGTCATATTGAGGGGGGCACAGTGATGCACACCTGTAATCCTAGTACTTGGGAGGCTGAGACAAGATTCAGATTACAGGTTCAAGGCCAGCCTCAGCAACTTAGTGAGACCCTGTTTCAAAATAAGATATAAAATTGGGCTGGGTGTGGAGGCTAGGGGTAGAATAGCCCTTAGGTTCAATCCCAGCACCACACACACACACAAAAAGTCACTGTCTGGAGGATGGCATTGTCATCACTCCCCCAAAGCCTTGTCCTCTCCTGACCCCTTTGCACAATTCACTGGTTATCCTCCAGCAAGTTACTTTCTCTACCTTAGTCTCAGCTTCTATGATGAAAAGAAGTTGGACTAGGCCCCCGGTTCTCAAACTTGGCTGTGGAGCCGAATAACCTAGGATGCTGCCTAACAACACAGATTTCCGGAACCCACTACCAGAGACTCAGAATCACTGAATACCAGGAATCTGTCCCAGTAATTGGAAGGCTGAGATAGGAGGATCACAGGTTCAACTGAGGCCACCTCAGCAACGGAGACCCTGTTTCAAAATGAAAATATAAAATAGGTCTGGGGGTGTAGCTCAGAGGTAGAACGCCCTTGGGTTCAATCCCCAGTACCATAAAAATAAATAAAAGTTCAAGGGGTGACTCCGCTGCGTAGCTGGGATTGGGAACCCCTGGCCTGGCAGGTTCTTGAGAATCCCGACCCGGGCAGATTCTCAGCCCAGCCCCCCAACTCTGGCAGGAGGCCGGCTGGCGGGGCGGGGGAGCCCCGGGCGGGGTCGGCCGAGCCGGGGGCCCTGGGAGCGCGCCGGCTCGCTCGGCGGCAGGAGTAAGTGGGACCATCTGCTGCGCTCCTCCGAGGTCAGCGCTTTGTGTCCCGCTCCCACCCCGCCCCTCCCCCCTTCCCGCCTTTGCCCTTTGACTCCCGGACTCCAGGAGAAAAGCGCTGGGGTCCTGCCGGAGCGGGGTGCGGTGGGAGCCACGCCGGCCGCCAGCGCTCGGCTCAGGCTCGGCTCGGCTCGGGCTCGGGCTCGGGCGGGCCGGGCGGGCCGGGCGGCGGGCGGTCCCGCGGGAGGAGCCGGTTCCCACAGCCGCCGGGCCGCGGGGCCGCTTTGAAGTGGCCGCAGCTGCGCGCCCCGCCCGCGCTAATCCCCGCCGACGCGGGCGTCCGCGCCCCCCCGCATAGCAATAGTGTCCGCGCTGAATGGCGCTGGCTAATTACCTCGCTCGCACCACCGCGGGTGAATGAGAGAATCCGGCATTGTGCGCGGCGAATGGAGAAAATAAGACAGCCATTGTCCTCGCACGCCAAACGAGGGTTTGATGTCGCTGGGGCGAGCGAGGCACCATTTCCCGCCACCCCCTCCCCCCCCCCCTCGGCCGCTCAAATTCCCCAGCTGGGCCTGGCCTCCCGAGGAGTCGGCCCCGGCAGGGGAAACTGAGGAAGCAGTTCCAGGCGCCCTGAGGGAAGATGGGCCGACACCACCTCCCCAGCGCTCCCCTCCCACCCCAACCACTAGCACCTCACCGGCCTTGGCTACCTGCAGGTTCTGGGGGCACCTGCTCTACTCCCCCAATCTGTCCTTGACTCCGAAAAACAGGCAGGGCCTCCAGTCAACGGCCTAATTAGATTTCGTTGAGAACACAAGAAACAATTGGAGAGCTTATACACCTAGGGAACTTACACAACTCCGGTGTCCAGCTGTGTGCCACCAACTGAAAGCACTTGAAAAGTTGAGAGAAAGGCCGGAAAGATGTGAGGAGAGAGCAGCAGAAGAGAAAGACTCAGAACAGAAGGGAAAAGGGAGATGGGAAACAGCTGGGGAGCCTGGAACGGGCGGGCGAGAGGGAACTAGCAAGGGGAGGTCTGCAGGGCCAGACCTCAGGGTTTAGATTTAATGTCCCAAACCCCGCGGCTGCCGCTTTGATCCAAGATGTGTCCCAAGGAGAGTGGTTGGACCAATGGGTCAGATTGGTAAACTCAGGCTGGTAAAAACGCTCACCCTCGGAAACCAGAAGAGCCTGCTACATTGGTTTTCTCACCTACAAGATAGGACGTGGTTCAACTAAGAAATCAATCAGAACTAAAGGAAACCCTGATGCAGCTGAGGACCGCACTATTTATGCATTCAAACAATTCCTTGTGCTACATCACCAAATAATAAGGAGGGGGAGCCGGGCATGGTGGCGCACGCTTGTAATCCCAGCATTCGGGAGGCTGAGACCAGAGGATCCGGGTTCGCCGCCAGCTTCAGCTACCTAGTGAAGCACTCTGCAACTTGGTGAGACTCGGTTTCAAAATAAAGAATAAAAAATAGGGCTGGGGGTGTAGCTCGGAGGTAGAATGCCCCTGTCTTCAATCCCCAGTACCGCAAAAAAAAAAAAAAAAAGGAGGGGGGGGATACATTCTTCAAGATCTGGAAGTGTCTATGTTCTGTGCCTCAGAGTACTCAGCTCAGAGGCAGGTAGGAACAGGAGAGATGCTCTTTGAGATTTGTTCATTTGAAAACTGACTCTCTTTAATATCCCTCACTTCTGCAAATCCTTTTTTCTAGAAACATGTACATCCTAATCTCTTCTGATGGGCTTTAGACTATTTCTACAAAAAGGAAGAATGTCATACATATGTTCCAATGTTCTATCAAGTTTATCAAATGATAAAAAGGTCTGGTCTGTTGCTGAGACCAACAATGATAGGCTTCCTATTTGGCACATAGCACAGAACTCTTTTTGTATATGTGTGTGTGGTATTGGGGATTGAACCTAGGAGCTTTTTACTTTTGGGCTACACGCTCAGCCCAATTCTACTCTCCATTTTGGTACTGGGGATGGAACCCAGGGACATTCTACCTCTGAGCTACACTCCTAGCCCTATTTTATTCTTCTATTTTGAAACAGAGCCTAAGTTACTGAGGCCGGCTATGAACCTGTGAACCTGTGATCCTTCTGTCTCAGTCTCTCAAGTACTGGGATTATAGGCGTGGACCACCATGACTGACCTACACTCTTTTTTTTTTTTTTTTTTTTTTTTTTATTTGCGGTACTGGAGATTGAACCCAGGGGCATTCTTCCTCTGAGCTACACTCCCAGTCCTATTTTTTTAATCTTTATTTGAACAGGGTCTCACTGAGTTGCAGAGGGCCTCGCTAAGTAGTTGAGGTTGGCCGTGAACCCAGATCCTCCAGTTTCAGCCTCTCAAGTACTAGAATTACAAGCGTGGGCTACCATGCCCGGCCCTACTCCCATTTTGAAACAGGATCTCACTAAGTTGCTAAGTGGCCAAGACTAGCCTCAAACCTGCAGCTGCAAGACCCTGGTTCAAAATTTAAAAAATGAAGCCAAGCCGAGTGTGATGGCTCATGCTTATAATCCTAGCATTGGGGAGGCTGAGACCAGAGGATCCAGATTCGCGGCCAGCCGCAGCTACTTAGTGAGGCACTCTGCAACTTAGTGAGACCCTGTTTCAAAATAAAGAATTAAAAATAGGGCTGGGGGTATAGCTCGGAGGTAGAATGCCCCTGAGTTTAATCCCCAGTACTGCAAAAAAATAAAGCCAGGTGCAGTGGCACACGCCTATAATCCTAGTACTTGGGAGGCAGAGACTGGAGAATCGCAGGTTCAAGGACATCCTCAGCAAGTAGTGAGGTTCTCAACCTAGCAAGACCCTGTTTCAAAATAAAATAGGGCTGGGGGTGTAGATCGGAGGTAGAATGCCCCTGGGTTCAATCCCTAGTACCAAAAGATAAAATAAAAAGAATGGCACAACACTCACTGAGGAACTGAATGAGCAGCCAAATTGTTCCTTGCTGTGTCCAATGGTGCTTAACATTACCAAGCATAGTTACAACAATGATATATGAAAAGCATGTTTTCAAAAATTTGAGTATACAGCTCATTTTTTTTCTTGACCCAATCCTGAATTAAGGTTTAATCTAAGTCTGATTATAGCTCTAGATGTGATCAACCTTTGTCCTATAGTCATATTTCTTCTGCCTAAGACTCTTAGACCTTAAGCCCACTTGGCATCGCAGCACCTGCTCTGCTCAACTACCCCCACCTGATCTGCCTCCTTAGTTTAGAAAACACCAGAACAACAGAGATCAGAGAGCAGCTGCTGTAGATAGGATGCAGGGTGAGGCCTAGAGCCCCACCAATCTGACCTCCCTCTTCCCCCACCTCCAGCCCCTGTGCCCCTCCACAGACCCAGAGATTCCAAGGAATGATGCTTAATACTGCCCCCTCTTCTAGGGAGAAAAAGAATTTATCCAAAGAAACAACAGGTAGTTAGTAGCAGATAAGAGACCATTTTATTAGTGCTATACAGGCCACTAGCTTCATTTTACAAAATTAGAATGATTCCAGCTGGGCGTGGTGGTGCACGCTTGTCATCCCAGCATTCGGGAGACTGAGACCAGAGGATCCGGGTTCGTGGCCAGCCTTCACTACCTAGTGAGGCCCTCCGCAACTTAGTGAGACCCGGTTTCAAAATAAAGAATAAAAAATAGGACTGGGGGTGTACCTCGGAGGTAGAATGCCCCTGTGTTCAATCCCCAGTACTGCAAAAAAAAAAAAAAAAGGTGCCTGAATGTCTAATCCTTAGATAGACATACTAATGTATCAAAGTATACACTGCACTTTGGAAGATGGTCTACTGTTCAAAACGCAAAAGGAGGCTCCTGTCCCAAATTAGAGACTCAGTACTTTTAACTGAGCCTGTTTCTCCTTGCCTCTCTTCCTCACCTAAACACAAGACCAGAAGAAACTTTAAAACATGCTCCATGGGCGAGGATTCTGACAGGAAGGTAACAGGTACAATAATGACGGTGTGTTTATTTCCTCCCTTATCCATTTCCACAGCAGCATGCACTCACAAGATGCTTTGTTGTCATTACGGTTGTGACTTTTACAGATAACAGGAAGGGAGGCATGCACACGCAGGTGCAGTCCTCCAAAGAGGAGGCACAAGAAGCTGGAGGGAAGAGGGGTGTGTCTTAGTATGAAATCTGGCCTGTTAGCTCTTCTGGGGCTCAGGCCAGTGGTCTGGCATCTGGAGGGTGTCTCACCCTTAGAAGACCGAGGACCTCTCTTGGGTAGACTAGTGTCAGAACTCACCAGACCAGGCCCTTCCCACACAGCACTCAGTAGTGGCACTTAAGGCTTAGGCTAATCCCTATCCTTTCCCAGGTGGTCAGTAAGTAGCTAGACTTTTTTTTTTTTTTTTTTTTTTTTTGCAGCACTGGGGATTGAACTCAGGGGCATTCTCTGAGTTATACCCCCAGTCCTATTTTGTAATTTTTATTTTGAAACAGGGTCTCACTAAATTGCAGAGGGCCTCACTAAGTAGCTGAGGCTGGCTATGAACCTGGATCCTCGGGTCTCAGTCTCCCAAGTACTGGGATTACAAGCATGTGCCACCACACCCGGCTAGTAGCTAGACTTTTGAAGAAGAGTATTTCAGGGAGGAGAACAGAACAGAGACATGGAGGTAGCTTTTTTGTTTGTTTGTTTTTTGTACTGGGGATTGAATCCAAAATCATTCTATCTTTGAGCTATACTCCTGGCCCTATTTTGTTTACTTTGAAACAGGGTCTTGCTAGGTTGCTGAGGTGGGCCTCCAACCTGAGATCTTCCTGTCTCAGGCTCCAAGTACAGGGATTTAAGGTGTGTGCCATCACACGTGGCACCTAGCACAGGGGTGCCTTTCAAGATCCTCTTTCTTTCAGAAGAGGGTGGGATAGGGCACTTAGGGTACAGTCAGATGTAGAGAAATGGCTGTTGGCTCATCTTTGAGCCAAGAGTAACCAGACACGTGTGGCCACTCTAGGCTCCCTATAAGGATTCAGATGCACTGAGGGTAGCTTAAAGCCATGCCTAGAAGCCCTTGGGAGTGGTACTTGGCTTCCTGCTCCAGAATGGACTCTATCTTTTGATCTCTCTAGCAAAGCTGGGCACACAGCCCAATGGATCCTTCTTGAATTGATGTGATAAAAAGCAATATCACTTTATTTCAGGAAAGCCTTGATCCCATCAACTTCACACCAGCTGGCTTATAATGATCTTGATTTTGTTACAGTTCAATGGGAAAATGATTAATTTGAGAAGCAAAGTCAGAAACAGAGAAGGGGGGGCAGGAATATCAAACAGGCTCAATCTGGGCTCATTCTACATAATATCATTATTGGTGATCTAAGATAATGGAATCAAGAATATTCTAATCCAATCTGCAAGTGAGTAAATTAGACAAGGCTTCTCTAGGGTGCTAGAGGGTTAGAACACAATTTTAAGAGACCTCAAAATATTACTGTGGAGGGAATTACAAAAGGTGGTATTCCATATAAGCTGGAACAAAAGAGGCAAAATAAAAATAACCCAAAGGGAGGGCAAGGCAAACATAAATCAAATTTGGAGATGGCAGGAAAAATTGGGGTTCAATTCTCTAAGGTCCTAGTCAGCTCTGACTCTGAGATTAGAGCCCAAATCCCATCTGGCCGATCAGCACATTGGAAAGAGCATCTGGACCCTTCCTGTCGCAGCTCTGTGCACCCCAGACTTGAGACAAGGCCCTCCTTCTGGGCCTCAGTTTCCAGGGCAGTGATATGAGAAAGAAACATGGGCTAGACAGGAGGCTGGGTGCGAGGGGACAGCGGAGTCAGGGTGAGTCAGCAAAGCCAGGATACTGCCCCCCACTCCCATATGCCCTGGGACAGGAGCCCTCACAGGTGGCCAGGGTAACAGGCTCCTACCCCTGCGTCCATCCTGTAGCCTCCAATATCCTCTCTGCTGCCCCCTCCTAGAGTTGGTCAGTTTCAAGGTTTGCCCATAAACTTTGGTCTAGCCCTTTCCCTCTGTCAGAAATCCCGGCTGTATACCAGCTGGGAGGAAGGGGGCTGGGAACCTGAGAGCTCTACTCTCTTCCTCCACGGTTTCCCCTCCCAGACCAGTTCCAGACTCCCAGGCTGGGTGGGGTCAAGTTCCTGAGTTAACCAGATGAGAATGTTCCCTCTCCAGCTGACTGGCGGCCTGGAGGAGTAGGGGTAGCAGCACACACACTCACATTCACACACTTGCACACACAGATGGGAGGGGGACATGGAGGGGTGATCATGGCAGACGGGGTCACAAACCCAGGCCCATGCCCTAGGAATTTGGAACCTCTAAAACGAAGGGCCTGCAGGCTGGGGACAGTCACAGACAGCAGAAATCAGGTGACAAGGGAGTGAGTGTAAAGGAGCAGGGAGCCTCAGGCTGCCTGCTGGATCCGCAGGAGGGGCTGGCTTGGTGTTCCCCGGAAGTCATGGTCTCTCCTTCCTGACTCTCATCCCAGAGGGCCAATGGGTGCCCTGTTTCAGGGCCCCCTGGCCACATCTGCCCCTATCCTGTGTTGGAGCAGGTGTCCTTCCAGCAGGCATGGCCTATCACTCCTGCTGGGCTGCTGGGGGGTGGGTTCCAGCAGGCTGCTGCCCACCCCATTGTTCAGTGGGGCTAGGGGCAGACCCCTCCCAGAGTTGATGATGGAGGGGGATCATCTCCTGGCATCCTTGGCAGGCAGGGACTATGGCTGGGGGAAGCATGTAACTCCCTGAAGCTTAGGCCACCTTGCCCTGGGGGCTGTGGCTGTGGCCCAGGCCAAGGGACAGGACAAGGACAATCAGCAGCCTCCTCCTCCAGGATGATTATGGCTCTTTCCTACCCACTCCCCCTCCCCCTCCTGCCAGGACCCCTGGGGAGAAGGAGCTTCTCGAGCCATGCCTGTTCCTCTCCTGTGATTTGTTCTGAATTTTCAAACAAAGAGTAATTATGACAGATGTGGAGCAATCAGCATCATTATGCGGGGGAAACAAGAAAGGGAAAGGGAGCTAGGGGACCCCAGGGGGGAGGGGAATGTGTCTTCCTTCCTCAGGAAGAAGCAACTCCCACCTCCACCTCCAGCAGCCCTGCAACTCCAACTTCCTTTACTGTGGGGACCTGTGTTCAGCGGACTCCACCCACCTGCCTCACAGGGAGAGCAAGACTTCTCCACAAGTGGCACCCAGGCCTAACCAGGATATCCAGCAGTGGCTGGAGGCCGGGGGCACCCAGAAGTGGATCCCCGTTGGCCTGGGTTCTGGGCTATTCTGTTCCCCGCTCTCCCACCCCTGCCAGCCCCTAATGGGTCCAGCTGGTTTTCTGAGGCATTAATACACATACGTTCTCAAGGGGTAGGAGCCCTCCTAAAGACACTCAGGCCAGTGAAGGCTGGGTTAGACAGACCTGATTTAAATCTCAGCTTCCCTACTTGCATATGTACACTTTGTCCAAGCAACCAGTCATTTCGGGCTTCTATTTACTCATCTGTAAAATAGGACCAGTAAGATCTATTAGTGGCATTGTTGTGGGAATTAAGCAAATGAACACGGCCAGAGCTTAGAGCAGTGCAGCCCCAGCTTCCTGTGACTGTATCCACTACTACTCACTGGTCTCCCAAGGCCCTGCTCCTAGGAAGTCCTCAGCATTCAGTGTGCTTTGGAAACTCAGAGGCCCCCTGCAGTCTGCCAAAGATGTCAGGAGACCACATCCCCGGTTTGCTGGTTGGCCCACACTCAGAACTATGACCACAGACAATGCCCAGGAGGCACAGGACAAGCCTGCCAGTCTGCTGTGGCGAGGGGAGCAAAGAAGCCCCCCCCTTTCTGAACCAGAGGGCAGTGGGACCCTGGTTTATCAGAGGCAAGGTGTGATAAGCCAGAGGGGCTCCCTCACCTGTCCAAGCCGGAAGACCAACCTGTCCTTAGCAGGGTGTGCCCTTCCGGCCTGTTTTCAAGTCTGTATAAGAAGGAGGTTGTGCTCCTGAGTTCCTCTCGCAGCTCTGATACCACCCGGAGACAGGGAAGACTGCTAAGGCCCTAGGTGGGCTGAGTTTTAGGATTCTTTTGCAGCAGCCCATGACTCAGTGAAGGGCCTTGAACTCAATTCTCTCTCATGGTGGTCTGTCCCCTCCTCTTCATTTCGGTGGTCTGGTCTCCATCTGCCCACCCCAAGTCCCCTGGGCCTCTTAATGGCCCCCCTCCCTCACATTCCAGTGGCCTTGGGGGCAGTAGCCAGACCAGAAAGTCCAGTTCCTACCCATTATCACTGCTTGCATCTCACTGCAACCCAACACCAGCATTCCAGAGAGCAGCCCTGGCTGCCCCGCCACCAGCCAGCCCGGTGGTCAGTGTCAGTGTCAGAGTCCAGGCCTGGAGACGGGTTCTCAGATTCCTCCCACGAAGGTCTAGCTCCAGGAGGCTCTGACCTATGGAGGAGACTGTGGATCCCTTCTGTTTTGGGGAATGGGGATTGAACCCAAGGGTGCTCTATCTCTGAGTTCACCCCCAACCCCTTTTTTTTTTTTTTGTGGTACTAGGGATGGAACCCAGGGGCATTCATCTCCAAGCTACATCCCCAGCCCTATTTTTTATTCTTTATTTTGAAACAAGGTCTCACTAAGTTGGGGAGGGCCTAAGTAGCTGAGGCTGGCCACAAACCCAGATCCTCTTGTCTCAGCCTCCCAAGTACTGGGATTATAAGCATGCGCCACCACACTCAGCCACCCCCAACCCTTTTAATTTTTTTTTTTCAACAGGCTCTTACTAAGTTTCCCAGGCTGGCCTTGAACCTGAGACAAGATGTCCCAGCCTCCCATGTACTAGGACTATAGGTGTGTGCCACTGTGCCTGGTTGGATCCCTTCTTTTGGGATCCTCTTTGAACCTCATCCTCTGAGTTTCTCTTCTTGCACTCTGGCGAGGAGAGGCCTCCAGCTCTGGAAGCGGGACTCCCTCTGAGCACAGATTAGAGAATATGGAATGCCCACAATGGAGAAAGGGGGGAGGAGGGATAGATCTGTCAAGGGAGAAGGAGGAGCTGGAAGAAGGAAGAATGTAGGTTGGGACTGTGGGATGTTACAGACAGCCCACCAAGTGCCACATGAAGGGAAGGCAGAGGTGGGGCTATGGCGGCAGGGTGGCGGGTGGGTGTTGGAACAAAACCCAGAAAAGAGATGGAGGAGGGCCAATGGGAGACTCTGGGATGCGACCTCTGCATCCAACTGTCTCCCCTGCCTGAACCAGGGGAGCTTTGTGCCAGCCCCACCGGCTTGGTGGGTTAAGCACACCAGGACCCCGCCCTGCTCCTCAGACCTTGCTCAGCCCCTGCCCAGTCACCTTCCCAGCTCCCAATATCAAGTATACACGCACCCTCCTCAGAAAGTCCCTCGAGATTCCCCTCTCCCCTTCTCCCCTCACAGATAGGGCACTAACAGAGTACTAGCATGTCAAGAACAGGCTGAACAAAGTTGTGGGCAGGGGAGTGAGCTCAGAAATCAGGGAGTTTTTGTGGGGTGGGGCAGCAAAGGACCATAGGCTCACTAGGATGGCAGTCAGATTTGGGACACCTACCAAATGAATAAGAAAACTAGGGCCCGGTTGTTGAGGTGCTGTGGCCATGCTCACAGGCCCATAATGTAAGCTGCCCACCTCCTGACCCAATGGCCAGGAGCTTGCCTCCTCCTCGAACTTTGACTGGCCGGAAATGATCAGTACCTTACAAGACCTAGTGGAATTATCTGTCGCTGCCCTTTGCCCTGCACAGCCTCTGTCTGCTCTGGCTCTCTAGCCTGGTCACATTGCTCAAGGGGAAAGGGATTTCCACAGGAAAACCCTTTGAAGAGAGATGGACCCCAGCCCAAGGCCCCATGCACATCCTCCAGGTGAACACATATACGCGCAGGTACACACACCAGTCTCTGCATCCCTGGTTTGAAGCAAGGCTACACCAGGAGAAACTTGGGTGCTACAGGTTAGGTACACACAGCAGGCATTTTTGGTGGAATCATCCAGCCAGTTTAAACAAAGGCAGCAGTGAGCTGTTTAGTTTCCATCCTGGGTGCCCTTCTGTCCTCCTGTTCTTTTCTGTTTTATTGAAGAACAGCCTTCAAGCTACTGTGCAAAACTCTCTCTCTCTCTCTCTCTCTCTCTCTCTCTCTCTCTCTCTCTCACACACACACACACACACACACACACACACACACACACACACCAGCCTGCAGGGACTCTGGAGAGAAGGAAAGGCAATACAAGAAGGCCAGGAGTGAAAAAGTCTTTTCTCCCTGGGGGTGGGAGGGGACGGTGGGTTAAGGGGGGCTGGGGGCCTGTTTCATTTGCAGGCTGCAAATGCCTCTCCTATTCACCGGCCAGCATTCCCAGCCCAGGCGCCTGGCCGCTGACAATGCGGGGACAGGAACAGAGAAGATTTGCACATTGTGTTTAAGGGGCCAGCTGGCTGCCTGCGACAGTGGAGCCAAGGTGTGGGAACCAGAAGCTCCGGACTTCCACACTGGGGTCCTGCGGGTGGGGTGAGGGGCAGCCCTGCGTGTAGAAGGCAGGGTCTAACTCCCTTCCCACTTAGGGCCGAAGAGTTTGGTGAGGCAGGCTTCCTCCAGCCGGAGGCTGAGGGACAAGCCAGGAGACCCAGACCAGGCACTGAGGGTATCACGCACTTGAGTCTCTGATTCATACCCCAGCTAGTGAGGCAGAGTCTCAACTCCTCTAGAGATGAACAGGCGGTGGCAGCCACCCTGTGATCCTGCCCCGTGTGCAGTGTATTCTGCTGCCCATCTTCCCTGTTCTCGGCTTCTGCTCCTTTGAGCTAGGCTATCAATCATTGGTGGTGGTGGTGAGGAGGAGGGGGGCGACAGAGAAATAGAGAGATAGAGACAGAGAGACAGTGCTTTGCTCCCACAAGGCCACACGTTCATTTAGATTTTACCAAGCTCCACAGGCAGGGGACATGAGAAATAGAAAAGAAAGAGAGTCAGGTGTGGTGGCGCATGCTTGTAATCTCAGCATTTGGGAGGCTGAGACCAGAGGATCCAGGTTCAAGGCCAGCCTCAGCTACCTAGTGAGGCCCTCCACAACTTAGTGAGACCTGGTTTCAAAATAAGGAATAAAAAATAGGGCTGGGGGTATAGCTCGAAGGTAGTACACCCCTGAGTTCAATCCCCAGTACCGCAAAAAACCAAAAAACAACAACAACAACAAAAAAAAACATAGAAAAGAAAGAGAAACCCTTCAGGAGCTCCAACTCTAGGCCAGGAGACAGATGGAATATTCACCTGAAAACTGGCTACTTAACAATGCCAGGAGCCATCATGGAGAGGAGAGGCTGGCCTGAATGTCACCGACCACAAATGGTCCCTGCCTCAAGGGGGAGCAGGACAGTACTGGGATCTAAGTGGTCTTTGGGGAGGGCTTGGGGTGGGAAGGAGAGGGACAAGAATAGACTGTGAGATGGCGCGTCGTGAGGACCCAGTGCGTGACAAGGAAGCTTTAACGTCTTCAAGCAGAGCTAGGCCTCGACACACACAACGAGAGCGACTCATCCACACCACACAGGGCTCCACTGTCCCGAAGGACCTTCCCACGTCCCCTCACAGCTTCTCAGGAGTGTCCAAGGGCCGCTTTGTGGGATGCTGCCTGGAAGGTGAAAGGGCCTGACCCTGGCCCGTGTGCACCTGCCTGTGTGCTACAGCACGCCCCAAGGGGACAGTGTCTGTGGCCCTTGCTCAGGCCACCAGCTGGAGAACCTAGTGATATGAGACGCGTTTGGGGGCATTGGGGGAGGCTCCTGGGGCTCCCTCAGCTGAGGGGGCTGCCCTCCGGGAGGAGAACAAAGCTTGGGTTCCACACACCAGGCCTGAGAAGTCAACCTCCAGTAAGCAAGGTCCTCCCACTTACCGAGGACCCTGTGCCTGGATGACTCCAAAGAGGGTCGGGCCAGTCTCAAGGAGTGGGGACAACTGGAGACCCACCCCTGCTCCCCTTCTGCCCTGAGGCAGAAGCTCTCAGCCCGTCCCTCACTTCTGGGTCTCAGGTCCCTTGGAGGAACCAGGGTGAAGCACTCCGTGATCCAGTGCAGGGTTGCCCAAACTAAACTAAGCCTGACAATCACATGGGATTCTTTTTTTTTTTTTTTCTTTTTTCTTCTTATTTTGTGTGTGTGTGTGGGTGGGGGTGGGGTATTGGGGATTGAATTTAGGAGCATTCTACTTCTGAGCTATACACCCAGCTCAATTTTTAAAAATTTTTTAATTTTGAAACAGAGTCTCACTAAGTTGCAGAGGGCCTCAGCAAGTAGTTGAGGCTGTCCATGAACCTGCAATCCTCCTGTCTCAGCCTCCAAAGTAGTGGGATTACAAGTGTGCACCACCATACCTGGCTTCTCTTTTTATTATTTATTTTGAGTCAGGGTCTCGCTAAATTGCCCAGGCTGACCTTAAACTTGGGATCCTCCTACTTTAGCCTCCTTAGTAGCTGAGATTACAAGCATGTGCTGTCAATGTCCAGCTTACCTGGGTATTTGTTTGTTGGTACTGGGGATTGATCTCTTTCTGAGCTATACCCCCAGCCCTATTTTTTTTTTTCCGGCGGTACTGGGGATGGAACCCAGGGGCATTCTACCTCCGAGCTACACCCCCAGCCCTATGTTTTATTCTTTATTTTGAAACAGGGTCTCACTAAGTTGCAGAGAGCCTCACTAAGTAGCTTAGGCTGGCCTCGAACCTGGATCCTCCTGTCTCAGTCTCCCAAGTACTGGGGTTACAAGCGTGCACCACCACACCCGGCTTCTCCCAGCCCTATTTTATTTTTAGTTTGAAATAGGGTCTCACTAAGTTGTTGAGGATCTCATTAAGTTACTGAGGCTGTTCTTGAACCTGTGATACTCCTGTCTCAGCCTTCCAAGTACTAGGACTACAGATGTGCATCACCACGCTGGGCTTTACCTGGCATTCTTGACAAAATTTGATTTCCAATCTGCAGGTCTAGGCCAGGGCCTGGATTTCCATGTCTAACAAGAGCCCAGGTGATGCCAGCGCTGCTGGCCCACGGTCCACATCTGAGAGGCCGAGCGCTACAGGAGCGCCCACTCCAACGTCTCAATCTCTAGCTTGGAGCCTGTGGGCAGCAGAGTGAACTCCATAAAACAGGGCTTCAGGGCCAGATCTGGATGGGTTTGGACCCCAGCTCTGCCACTCACTGATCAAGCAACCTTAGCACAAGCTGCTTAACCCTCTTGAGCCTCTCTACCTTTGTCTGAAAAAACTGGACATAATCCCCTCAGTCTATCAGGGCTGGGGGAGGATTCAGCGAAGTGATGGATGTGAAGCACCTGTCTGGAGCTGGAGCTTGGAGGTAGAATGCTCCTGGGTTCAATCCCCAGTACCAAAAAATAAAATAAAAATAAAGTGGGTTCAACAAAATGGAGACAGGTGTATCAAAAAATAAAAATAAAATGGGGGAGGCAACATCCTAAGGGGGTTTGTTGTAAGGACTACCTATTGGACAATGTGCATGAAGAGCTTGGGTAGGCAGGGCTCCTGAAGGATTATTGTGGAACCAGTACTAACTGTTACTATTGAGAGTTGGAAAGCGCTAAGGTCTGAACTCCTTAGGTTGTAGTGTGATTCCCAGCACATCCCCTGGAGAGCAACCTGCTGGAAAGAGGGAGTGAGGTATGGCGAGAGGGAGAAAGGCCAGCGCCAGCTCCCTATTCTCTCTTCCTTGGGAAGACACCTATCCCTGCAGGCCCTTAGCTCCTACTTCATTCTAAGAAGTTCGAGGGAAGCCAGGTGAAGCAGCTACTCAGGGCCCCCTTCCACAAGACCCCCGGTGGTGTGGCTCCGAAGCACGGTCCAGGTGGGGTCAGGAGATGGGCAGGAGCAGCTGGGGACTGCAGCTTGGTGATGGGTGGGGCTTGGGATACTTGAGGTAGGGTGTCTTGGACACTGATGTTTGTTTTCGTGGTATGGTGAGAACCCCCAGTGATTCACATGGAGAGGGCAGGGTCTCACTGCCTCCTTATTAGGACCAAACAGCCTGGCAAGACAGGCCTCCTCCAGTCAGAGGCTGAGGGTCAAGGCAGGAAACCCCAGACCCAGCACCAAGGGTACCACACAGCTGAGTCTCTGATTCGCACTGTATCTGGCGAGGAAGAGTCTCAATTCCTCTAATACGCTGCAGTGTGATCCTGGTGCAGTGTATCCTCCACCAGTCCTAGGGATGAATCTGCCCCCCGGTGATTGGCAGGCTCAGTTCAGTTTGGGTAACCCTGCACTGGATCACAGAGCACTTAGTCCAGTTCCCCAAGGGACCTGAGTCCAAGAGAGGGGCTGAGAGCTTCTGCCTGAGGACAGAGGGAGACTCCTGAGGCTGGCCTCATCCAAGTACAGGGACCTTGACAAGTGGGAATCAATGCATGAGTCTCCACCAGGCTGGCCCCTTCAAAGGATAACAGAGGGTCCCATAGGCCTATACCCATACCCTAAGGCACAGCAGAGCCCCAGCCCCCCCCCAGAAGAGGTTAAAACAGAACAAGCAACACTCTGACTCCAACAATCCCGCCACCTAATAGATTTCCCTGGAGTACTCCCTAAATAAATCCCAGTGTGAGAGAATGCTGGGGCTGGGAGTGGAACCAGGCAGTTTGCTTTTGCTGGAGATTAACCTCCATGGGCAGCCAAGATTACATTTAAGGGCTTTGCCAGTGAAACTGCCTTTAAATGAAGAAGGAAGTACTGGCTCTGACCACTGAGTCGCTCAGTGTGCTAGGCAAAGTGCGGGAGGTGCGGTCCTGTGACTCTCCTACAAGGTAGAAGTATATGCACAGGTCACAGGCGAGAACACTGGGCCAAGGGAACGTGAAATTGTCCAAGTCTCATTGTTAGTCTCGATGTTCAACCACCAAACTATTAGCACGTGGAACTGCTAGACAGAGAACCCAGGAGTCCTGGGAGCATGAGTAGCCTTAGGACCCTGAGCCACTGCTCAGGAAAAAAGAAATCCTTGAAACTAAAGCTAGCACAGCCTAGTCAGGCCATCTTTAAAGGCCAGCATCTGAGCCGGGCATGGTGGCGCACGCTTGTAATCCCAGCATTCCGGAGGCTGAGACCGGAGGATCCGGGTTCGAGGCCAGCCTCAGCTACCTAGTGAGGCACTTTGCAACTTAGTGAGATTCAGTTTCAAAATAAAGAATAAAAAATAGGGCTGGGGGTGTAGCTCAGAGGTAGAATGCTCCGGAGTTCAATCCCCAGTACCGCCAAAAAAAAAAAAAAAAAAAAAAATAATAATAATAATAATAATAAAGACCAGCATCTGAGCCCACTGGGATGGAAGGGGTGCACTCCCAGCTATGGGCCTCTGGCCCAGGGTCCAGATGCCCCAGCAGCCCTGCCCACACAGAGCTGGATGCCCCCATGCCTCACTGGGCCAGTCCATTGGTGAATCATGCGTCTATGAGTGGTGCTAAGTGTGCCCTTCCTCACCTGCCCCAGTGAGCAGGCAAGAGAAACAAGGGGTTCTGGAGCCTCCTCACACCTTTTCAAAACCCGCCCTCCTGTGTCACACAACATCTGCAGTGCCAGCAGGCAGATGGGCAGAGTGATTACCCAGGAGGGGAACCCAGACCGTTAAACAGCTTTGGAGCTTTCTAGGTACATCAGCTCATGAAGTAAGAAAAGAGATCTGGCCACAAAACTGCTGGGCACCCAAGCATTTCCTCATGGAGCCACAGCCTTGCAGGGGAGAGAGAGAGGCTGGTGCTTAGAGGTGAGCCCCTCAGCTTATCGCCAGGACCCCGAGGGGTTAGCCAGGCCAACCTTACCTATAGCTCAGTTCCTTCCATTTTAGAGTTGAAGAAAACCAAACATCCTGAAGATGTTGCCATTTATAGAAAAGCACACTTACCGGCTGGGACCACACTGAGAGCTTGCCCAGCATGCACAAGGCCCTAGTTTGGATCCCCAGTGTGTGTGTGTTTGTGTGTGTGTGTAGGAGCATATTTACCATTAGTTCTCTGCCCCCCAACCTCAAAACTCCTGGGGATTCATCTCCCAGGACCCTTGTCAGCTAGTGAGAGGTACAAAGGCTCAGCAGAGCCTCTATCCCACAGCATGCCTGGGTGGTTTCCTCAGGTCCCTATTCAGTCCAGGAGAGATGCCCAGCCATCTGCTTAGAGGCTACACCAGCCTTCCTCTACACTGCTGGGAGGGCTGGGGAAGAGGGTGGCTAAGCCAGAAGTGATTCTGTCTCAAAGTCCAGGGCTGCCTCCCGGCGAGCTCCATATGGGGGCCTGGATCAGCCTTGCTTAGAACAAAGGGGCATCTTAAACCCAGCAAGAGGGCTCCTGCCTCCAACAATTCATCACTCACCAGCCGTTCAGAGCAACTGTGCAGATGCCCTCAGAGCCAGGAAGAAACTTGTCAGCACTGGGCCAGGGAAGAGGCAGCGTGCCATAGGAGTTAAGTGGGAGAGTGGAGGGTTCAGCTGCCCAGACCTCAGTCCTGGCCCTCCTGCTTACTGTCTCGAAATGGTGCTATTGAGCCCTGCAAAGGCTCAGTTTTCCTAAGAGTGGGATGATAACTGCCTATCTCCCAGGGTGGCTGTATTGACTCAATAAGATAATTTACATCAAGCACCAAGGATGTCCAGCACGGCATGCAGTGAGTACTTATTATACTTACTGAGCAGTAGCTAGAATCATTACCAATAAAAGTCAAAACAGCCAAAAGAGGCCTTAAAGAAGGGATAGACCAGCTGGGTGTGGTGGTGCCGCTTGTAATCCCAGCATTTGGGAGGCTGAGACCAGAGGATCTGGGTTCACGGCCAGCCTCAGCTACCTAGTGAGGCACTCCGCAACTTAGTGAGACTCGGTTTCAAAATAAAGAATAAAAAATAGGGCTGGGGGTGTAGCTCGGAGGTAGAATGCCCCTGAGTTCAATCCCCAGTACCGCAAAAAAAAAAAAAAAAAAAAAAGAAGGAATAGACCCTCCTCAAGGTATGGAGATACAAGATAGAGAACTTTTGTGTGTGTGTGTGGTACTGGGGATTGAACCTGGGGCATTCTATCTCTGAGCTACAGCCCCAGCCTGATTTTATTTTTTGTTCTTTCGAAACAAGGTCTCACTAGTTGCTAAGAGTCTCGAAATGGTGCTAAGGCTGGTCTCAAACCTCTAATCTTTCTGTCTCAACTCCCATGTACTGGGATTACAGGTATGTGCCACCACGCCCAGCTGAGAACCTTATTTACTTGCCAAAAGTCTTGATTTTTCTCAAGAGCAGGACTTCTCAACTATGACCCCCACAGGTCTGTTCAGCTTGCCATCTCCCCAAGATACACTGATAATTTGGTTTATGCAGCATATTCCCAGCAGGCACAGATCAAACAACACTAACAATCACAGAATTTTTAGGACAGAGCAGTTAAAGTACAGTCATTATTTTTGTTACCACAACAATTGGTGGTCCATCAGCACCTGCAAAGCACAAACTGAAACATCTTGCCTGGTCTTTCCTCTCCCAGTGAAAAATCACATTAATATGAAGAGGGCTAGCCAGGCGTGGTGGCGCACGCTTGTAATCCCAGCATTTGGGAGGCTGAGACGGGAGGATCCGGGTTCAAGACCAGGCTCAGCTGCCTAGTGAGGCACTCTACAACTTAGCGAGACCCTGTTTCAAAATAAAGAATAAAAAATAGGGCTGGGGGTATAGCTCGGAGGTAGAATGCCCCTGAGTTCAATTCCCAGTACCGCAAAAATTATGTGTGTGTGTGTGGTCCTGGGGTTTGAACCCAGGACCTTGTGTATTGTAGGCAAGTGCTACACAACTAAGTTACATCCCCAAACTCACTCCTACCATATATATGTGTGTATATAGTTATTTATTTGTACTAGAAAGGAACCCAGGGATGTTCTACCCAAGATACACTGCCAGACTCATTTTATTTTTATATTTATTTATTTATTTTGCGGTACTGGGGATTGAACCCAGGGGCATTCGACCTCCAAGCTACACCCCCAGTCCTATTTTTTATTCTTTATTTTGGAACAGGGTCTTACTAAGTTGCAGAGGGCCTCACTAAGTAGCTGAGGCTGGCTGCGAACCTGTGATCTTCCTGTCTCAGCCTCCCAAGTACTGGGATTATACCATATATTATTAAAGTAAACTTAATGGCAAGCTTCATAAGTCCATTATTGGTATTATGTTACCCAAAATATTTGAAAGTCATCACATAATTAAAAATTGCATATATACCGGGCATGGTGGCATACACCTGTAATCCCAGTATTTGGAAGACTAAGACAGGAATATCACAGGTTCAAAGCCAGCCTCAACAACTTAGCAAGGCACTCAACAACTTAGTGAGACCGTTTCCAAGTAAAAAATAAAATAGGACTAGGGGTGTAGCTTAGAGATAGACTGCCTCTGAGTTCAATCCTCAGTACCACATACACACAAATTTGCATGTAGCCAAAATGAGCCTTCAAAAATCTCTTAAACCACTCAAAAAGTAAAGCAATTGTTTCTCTCTAAACACAAGAGTCATATTCAGTGGGCTGGGATGCTTGTAGTGTGAGGGGCATACAGAAACTAAGACAAGCTGACCCAACACTTGGTGAAGCCCCACCCCAACACCATGAGTGTTTGACTATGTTCTTGACAATTCACATTCCAATCAGTTAAAAGAGCATATGATATAATTCCACCACCCAAATCATTGCCATGTACCTCTCAACTGACCCATTCTGGAACATTAGTTTTCCAGAATGCTGCATAAGATGGGACTGCTTCCCATGAGCCCATGCCCTAGGTTGACCTTGGACCACCCAGCTGGCCTGCACAAAGGGACAACAAGGGACTTGCACTTACTTGCAGCCTGGATCCGAGCCTTCCGGCTGACCACTAGCCCAAAGCGGTTCTGAGCCACACACTCATAGTCACCCTCATCGGAAGGGCTGCCTCCCTGTTCCAGTCTGAAGTGATGGATCAGCAGGGACCCATTGGCCAGCAAGGTGGAGTGGATACTCTCTGGCAGCTCCACCCCATTCTTCTTCCACGTAATTCTCACTGGAGGGGTACCCTCCACTTTGCAGCCCAGCACTACAGGCTGCCCTGGGACTGCAACATCATCGCTGGGCTCCACAGCAAATGCCAGTTCAGCAGAGTGGCCAAGACCTGCATCAGGGAAGGGGAGATGGGAGGAGAAGACGTTAGCGTGGCATGCACAGCCAGGAAGAACTCCATGCGCAAGGACTTCAAGTTCCCTGGGTCTACTGCTCAATGCCCATGTTTCAGTCACATTAATAGGAACCTCTATTGTACAGAACTTCATGCATTACAAAGTACCACCCCATGAAGTATGCTACTTAACTATCAGACCACCTCTGAAAGGTGAATATTATTCGTATAATACATAGATGAGGAAACCAAAGCCCAGATATGTTAAGTGACTTGTCCAGGGTTTCACAACCAGTTGTTGCAAATCTGAGACTCAAAAGCAAGACAGAGTCCACCACAGTGGTGCCACTTCTGTGAATAAGCACTGAAACCTCACAGGCTCTGGGGCGATCTGAGATAAAGTGGCTTCCCACTTCTCATCTGTTTAAATCAAGGATCAGCAATGCAGCTTGTAGGATAAGGTTGTTTGATATGATTAACGAACCCGAAGGCACTAATTATAGAATGTTAAAAATTCTAAGGAGCCGGGTGTGGTGGCGCACACTTGTAATCCCAGCTTTCGGGAGGCTGAGACTGGAGGATCCGGGTTCACGGCCAGCCTCAGCTGCTTAGTGAGGCACTCCGCAACTTAGTGAGACCCTCTTTCAAAATAAAGAATAAAAAATAGGGCTGGGGCTGTAGCTTGGAGGTAGAATGCCTCCAGGTTCCATCCCTAGAACCGCAAAAAAAAAAAAAAAAAAAAAAAAAAAAAAAAACCTAAGGAATTAGAGTGAGATAGTAATAAATCATGCTTCTTTTGCTGGCAACACCATCAGAGGCCTGGTCCTTTGCCTGGCAGAGAGCAGGGTGGCAGGGGCTAGGCTGTGTCGGGTCCTCTGCTCCCCTGCTCTGGGTCTTGTGGCCTTTGTTACAGGGAGAGATGAGTAGCAAGCAGCAACTGCGATTTCCCAGAACTCAGCAGGAGCCGGTCCTAGAACCTTCACTCTCAGGCCACCGCGTGGCTCTTGCAGAAAAGAAATGAGCTGGAAGAGGAGGAGGGGAAAGACTAGAGGAGGAAGAGGCTGATCCCGGAATCCCGAGAAGCTCGACAGGAGTTAGAAGCGCTCATATCCCAGGCATGGTGCCAAGTCGCCAACTTCTCCCGCAGGCGACTCACCAGGCCAGTTACAACCTCCCCTCAGGAGGGATGGACCCACCTGATCGGAATGGGCAGCGACGGACCCCTGCTCACATTTCCAGGGAACTAGCGATCATGGAACTCGCCCCTCTGCGACACACCAGAGCCCACCCCTGCTAGCAGAGATGGGGGAGTGGGTAAGGAGGAGGGGCGGGGGTTAGGGCATCGCCCCCGAGCCCAGGGACATTTGAGGATTGTACTCCTTCGAACCCTCGCCATCCTCCCCAGGTCTCCAGTTTCAGCTGCCAACCTCTATATAGCTGTCCGAGAACAAAGTTTCTCCTAGATGCGAACGCGATATTCTGCTTCTTGAGAGGGGAGAAAAGAGCGAACAGTCCAAAGGTGTGTCCGCTGAGAACTTGGGGCGGGAGGGGAAGGGACTAGACTGGCACTCCGCACCCCCGAGGGAACTGGGTGGCGGCGGCGGCGCTCAGGGCTGCGAAGCCAGGGTCTCTCTGCGAGTGCGCCCCCCGGGAAGGGCGCGGCACGTGGGCATCCCGCGGCTCCCCGGCACTCGCGCTCGCGCTCGCCCTCACTGTTCTGCGCTCCTTCGCTCCGGGGCGCTCTACCCGGTCGCCCTCTCCACCAGCGCTGCCCGCCGAGAACCTTCCTTTCCCTCCCCCGCCCCGTTCCAGCTCCGAATCCCGGCCGTACCCTCTCAGCCCCGCGCAGTGGCCCGGGTCCCGTCCTCCGCCCCCGGGCGGCAGTCTCCTGCCTCGGTAGTCTCGGGCTACTCAGGTCCACGGCCTGGCTGCACGCACCCTAGCTCGATCCCTCGGTTGGGACTCAGTACGACTGAGTCGCCTCCCTCTGCCCCCAACGCGGGGTCCCCCCCCCCCCCAGCTCCTGCTTCGCCGCACTCCTGGCCCCTGCGTTCGGGATCTGGGTCCTGTCCTGAGTCCAGGAGCCGCAGCCGACCGACCCCGGTTCTCTCTCCGTGGGCTCGGTCCTCAGCACCCCCTCCAGCCTCAGGCAGCCCGTCCCGCTCCGCTCCGTGCCTCCTGCGCGGTCCCCCCGGTCCGCCCCTCTCGCCTGCCCCAGGCTGGGTCCGCCACCGCCCGGGCCGAGGGCGCCCTCGCTCACCCTGGCTCGGCGCGGGCAGCAGCAGCGGCAGCAGCAGCGGCAGCAGGAGCCGGGGCCGGCGCGGCGCGGGCGGGCGGCGCGGGGGCGCGGTGCGCGGCGCAGCCATGGGGCTCTCGGACCGCTGGGCTCGGCGACGCGCGGCTCCCGGGCCTCTCGCGGCTCACAGCGTCCCGCGGGGCCGGCGCCGGGGCCGGGGCCGGGGCTCGGGCCGGGGCCGAGCCCGGGCGGCGGGGGGCTGGGGCCGCATGCCTGCCTAGGAGCGCGGGGGGCGCAGGGGGAGCGCCGCTTGCGCCATCTTGCACCCACCCGGGCGATCTGTCAGCCTCGCCCGGGGTGCGCGCTCCGCACTCGCACCGCCCCGCCCTCCTCCTCTGCCCGCCGCCCCCTCCCTCCCCTCCCGGTCCCCTCCCCCAGCCCCGTCTCCCCGGAGGCCGGGTCTGGGGAACAAAAGAGCCGGCGAGCGCTTTAAGCGGCCGGACATTCCCGGCTGCGCGGCGGACGCGCCCCCTGCGCTTTGAACTGTGGCTGGAGCGGCCGGCGCCGTCTCGGGCTGCAGCCGGGTGTCCCCATGCGGCCCGCCAGTCCCGGACTTAGGAGCTGGGGAAGTGGAGATCCAATGGACCGTGGAACTGGTCGGAGCTGCGGAGAAACAACGCAAAGCTGCGGGATTTGCTTTGACCCGCTCTTTCTGTTGCGCCCGCCTCCACTGTGTCCAAGTCTGTGTTTTAGAAATAATTCCCTAACAGCGGCACAAAGTTGTTAGAGACCCGGCATTCCGTGGGTTTCCGATCCTTCCACTCAAAGGATAGGTCGTTTAGCTGCAAGACTGGCTTCTTTACACTGAGGAGTTACGCACTTTCCTAGACTGCTTTAGAAAAGAATCAACAGGACCATCAGAATGCTAAAGGACCCTGGGTTCTTAGCCGCGTTCTGCCTGCGGCCCAGCCCAGCCCACCCAGGCTGAGCTGTCTGAAAGGTGAAGATAACCATATCTCTCCTGCTCAACTCAGGAGACCTTAAAAACACACGAGTCGGGACAAATGACATGTTAACTGGGAAAACACGTTAAAGTTAAAATTGCCAATAATATTCCTATGCCACAAAGAGCCCTCATCTTTCATGTCAGATTATAAAAGGAGACAACGTCGGTCCCATGTGAGGATGTTACAGAAGATCAGCGTGTCTCTTAGGGCATACATACCCATGCTGACCCTCAGAAATCTTGTCTTAACCACTCACTACTGTATTAGATGGTCTGTTGAGTCCAGCATGATGGGCTAGTCCATCACAACTATCGAGCAGCTGGGCACAGTAGTGCACACCTGTAATCCCAAACTCAGGAGGCTGAGGCAGGAGGAGCACAAGTTTAAGATCAGCTTGGGCAATTTAGCAAAACCCTAGGTCAAAATAAAAAGGGCTGGGGATTTGGCTCAATGGTAGCTCATCCCTGAGTTTAAATCCCAACACAGTGGGGGAAAAAATCTATCAAGTAGCTACTAAGTTCTAGAAGATGGATATTTAAAGGTGGCAGTCTGCCTTAACTATTTGCTCCTCTGGAACTAGACTGGGATGGCAGGGGTAAAACTAAGTCCTTTCCCATCTCTCTTTCTTTCTCTCCTGTCTCCTCTCTGTGCTAGGGATGAAACCCAGAGCTTTGGATATGTCAAGGAGGCACTCTACCACTGATCTACAACCCCATCACTTTTTATTTTCAGACAGTTTTGCTAAATTTCCCAGGCTAGTCTTGAACTTGTGATCCTCCTGCTTCAGCTTCCTCAGGAGCTGTGATTATTACAGGCATGCACCACCATGACAGGCTTAAATTTGCCTTTTGATACTTAACTCTGGACATACGTACCCATAGGGAATAGAAGTGTTATTTACATATAAAGCTAACTTGGAACCGGGTGTGGTGATGCACACTTGTAATCCCAGTACTTGGGAGGCTGAGACCGGAGGAGCCAGGTTCGCAGCCAGCCTCAGTTACTTAATGAGGCTCTCCGCATCTTCGTGAGACCCTGTTACAAAATAAACACTAAAAAATAGGGCTGGGGATGTAGTCAGAGGTCCCTGGGTTCAATCCCCAATACCACAAAAAAAAAAAAAAAAAAAAAAAAAAAAAAAGAAGCAAATGGGTGCAGATGAATAAAGAAGTACAGGCCTCCAGAAATCAGACTGTCTCTAGATAGACAAGACTGCAAGTGTTAGAGCCAGACATAGTGGTGCCCACCTGTAATCTCAATACTTGGGAAACTGAGACAGGAGGATTGTAGGTTCCATACCAGCCTCAGCAACTTAGCAAGACCCTATTTCAAGACAAAAACAAAAAAAGGGCTGGGGGCATAGCTCATGGTAGAATGCCTCAGTACCACCACCAAAAAAAAAAACAAAACAAAAACAAAACTACTACTAGTGATAGGGTTTGTCTAGTCCAAGGATTCCTCACTTGCAGTAGAAACTAGAAGATACACCTAAGAAACAGGACTTGAGACATGTGAGCAGCAGGAGAAATTCAAGGTCAGGGACCCCAGGGTACCACAGCCTCAAATGGATTTCACTGTGAAAAAGAAAGGGGCTTTGTGGCACACGTTTGTAATCCCAGTACTTGGGAGGCTGAGACAGGAGGACCACAGGTTTGTGGTCAGTTTCAGCAACTTAGTAAGACCCTGTCTCAAGCTAAAAAATAAAGTAGGGCTGGGGGTGTAGCTTGGAGGTAGAATGGCTGAGTTCAATCCACAGTACACACACACACACACACACCACACACACACACACACGCAAGTAAGGCCTCTATTAGCCATGGAAAAGATAGGAAAGGAGGGCCTCTCAGGCCTGAAGTCCTGGAACACCCCCTGCAGGGCTTGAATCCTCAACAAGCCCTTCTTGGCATGTCCTGGACTCTGGAGAGGTCAAATTGGTGTCCCAAATTGCTGTCATTTTAAATTCATCTTGACAAGTGTTTAATTCTTCTTTATCATAACCCTTGGTCTGAGAGTGATATGCAAATAATGGCTATTCTGCTGCATGCAAAATGTGCAGTATCTCTCTGTATGATCTGTCAATTAACTCTGGGTCTGGCCCACCAGCCACTTTGGGGGTGGTCCTGGGCAGGGCAGTCTCTGGCTTTTGGTTCCTTCCATTAGAAAAGCCTGTTCTAGGCTCTTTAGCTGAGGTCCTGAGATGTGTGTGGGGTGAGTGTGGAATTTTATGTGTGACTGTGTGTACACTCGAGTTTATGAACACGAGGTTGTTTATGGTGATTGTGCATGCGTGAATCCAAGCTTGCAGACACAGTTCCTGTGCAGCCATGAGTAATTTTGGTGACCAGAGTAGGTGTGAAACTCATGACTTTCTTCTCTCTTCTCTCAAAAACCACCATTTCCCATCCTGGTAGAAAATAAATTTCCTAGGGTAGGAAAGCTGAGGAAATTCTAGTAATTGGTTCCATAAAGAATCACATGTGTCTGGAAAATAGTTTATTAATTCATTACAGGGATAGATATATGATCAATGCCTTTGCTGAACACTAAAGAATATCATATTTGTAAGGAGAAAAATATTGCTGGAAAAAATTAAATAATACAGCATAAACTAAATACAGACAAATAAATGAGCACGTACCAATTATACTTGTCATGCATCAAGAAAAGATTTTTAAATGAGACTCAAAAAACTTAAGGCATCAATGGTAGGTGACAAAGGGATTAATACCCTGTAAAAGGCCAATAGACTCTTTTCTAATAAAAATACTGCTACAAAGACACAAACCTAACACTTCCAAATTACCCAGAGCCCAAATCATATATAATGCAAGTGAGTAATGGCCACTTTCTTATCAACTGTGAGTTATAGGCAGATACCAGATTTATTACTTATTTGCTTTTGAGAAACAATTTTCCACCCAACCTAATGGGTTATAAATTGTCTCATTTGCAGCTATTTAATTTAAACCAGAACCTCAGTGCCTGTTAAACAAGAACATGAAAAATGACTATGTGGTGTAATGCTAAGAGCCTACTGTTAAAACAGCCATTTAATTCAGGGCAGTTTTTTTCCTAAAAAAAAAAAAAAAAAAAAAAAATCAAACCAGGAAAATAAAACAAAGCTTTTGACCTTCAGAGCAATGATGAAACACAGTGGTGTTGGCCACTGCAAAGCTGAATGTTACAGAAATAGTACAAGTGACAATTCTGTCTTTAACGAGATACAAAACCGACATTAATAATCTTTAGCATTATCAGGGGCTGGCTGAAGGAGGGGAGGAGGAGGAAATGTAGGTGAGGATGTCAAACATGAGTGACACCCGAGTGTAATAAACACAGATGCTTTCAGGGTCTGAGGAGGCTGTAACTCTGCTGAGAGCATTTCACCATTAAAAAAAGAAGAAGAAAGAAAAGGAAAGGAAAGGAAAAAAAAAGAAAGAAAGACTGGTTATTTCTAATTTGGCCCAGAAGCCAGAGTTAACTCTCGATGTGCAGATCAGTTAAGAAGATGTATTTAGGGAGCAGAGGCCCCAATTCTATGCTCCTATGAGAGAGCCAATGTGAAATATTAAATAAATGACTTCGTTTTCACGTCACAGGAAACAAAACTCAAGCTTGTCCCTGTGTGGCAGATCAACAGAAAACGATTTCAAGATTTAATGTAGAGCCAGCCGTGGTGGCGCACGCCTTGTAATCCCAGCATTCGGGAGGCTGAGACCAGAGGATCTGGGTTCACGGCCAGCCTCAGCTACCTAGTGAGGCCTTCGGCAACTTAGTGATACCCTGTTTCAAAATAAAGAATAAAAAATAGGGTTGGGGGTGTAGCTCGGAGGTAGGGTGCCCCTGAGTTCCATCCCCAGTATGGGGGGGGTGGATTCAATGTAAAGAAAAGACAAAACAAAAGTAGCCAACTGCCCTTTTCCTATGCAAAGGCCTCCCTTCCAGCCTCCCAGAGGGAGAGACTCCTCTCCTCTCTCCCAAAGCCAGACCCAGTCAGGTTTCAACAAGCAGAGGGCAGAGCCGCTGGGCTGACACTCCCCTAAAAATCCTCCTTTTTCTCCTCAGCTTCAGCAAAGAAGAAGGGTTAAAATCATCTCCACCGGGCATAAAAGAGAGGCAGTCCTTTTCTTCTGAGCTTCTGGGTCACAGTCCCCTTCCCTGTCTCCCAACTTCTCATCTCCACCAAGAAGCCACCCACCCCAGGCCCCAGGAGAAAGGGTAATGGAAGCAGAAGCCGCAAGGTCTTCTGGGAGCCTGCCCTGGGGCTGAGCAGCCTGCCTGGGGAGAAACTGGCTGAGGGACCTAGAGAAGGGACAGGTGGGTATGGTGAGGACTGGGACAGGGGAGTGGCACGTGGCCTTGAAGCAGACGTGAGGTAGTCATGTTGTTAGGGAAGGATGCACAGGTTGAACCCAGGCAGGAGATCCAGGTGGCACAGTCTGAAGAGGCATGAGAGATGGAGAAAGGCAAACAGGAGAGCAGAAAGGAAGGAGGTGAGGGGGGAGAAGGGCATGGAACCAGGAGGGTGGAGGAGGGCTGGAGAGAGAGAAAGCAGATTTCCAAAACCAGGCACTTCCCACATTACAAAGTTAGATGCACAGTTGCTCTGAGGGGAGCCATGGGGAATGAGAGGTGAAGACGATGTGGCAAAAACGTCAGGTGTCCGGAGCCCCTGCACCAGCCCAGCCACAGTATTGGAGACACTCTCAGAGTGTGTAATAAAAGGCTGGGTGATGAGTTGGGGGCCCACAGGGTGGGAGCTGACCACTCTGGGGCACTATGCAAACCTGGAGGATTGATGAGACCTTAGCGACCACTGCCCGGGCCCCGATTTCCCTGTTCACCAACCAGTACACACACATGTGGCTTTGCACACATGTGCAGCACACACAGATGTGTCTCTCACATATCACGTGTGTCAAAAAGAGTATGGTGGAGGGAGTGAGCAATCCAATCCTTCTTCTCTCCTAGCCAAAGCATTGTAGGAGGTGCCAAAGGTGGATGACATCTGCAGGTGGCCACGCATGTCATGTCCCATGAGCCATACCAACCTGCTCAAACTGCATCCCCTGCCTAGTGGAGCTAAGCAGAGGAGGAGCAGGGGGCTCTGGGCAGGCCTGGGCTGGCTCCTGGAGGGCAGGGGGCTTTGGGCTGGCAGCCATTCCCAGGGGCCTCCTCCAGGGCCTCACTGGGCGGGAGGTCCGGGTAGGGGCAGGAGGCACTGGCTGCCTCTGGCAGGCAGGTAAGTCTGTCTGGCCCAGTGGCTGCCTGCTCCCCATCCAGCCAGTTGGTCCCCTGCCTGAGATCCAGCACACCAGACGCAAGGCCGGGAGCCTCTGCAGGGAGGGAGTCCTCAAGCTCCAGGTCTTGGAGATGGAGGTCAGGATTCCCTTTGGATGCACTGAAGTCAGAATGGACAATGACCTCGGCCTCCACCTGGTTCCTGCAGGCTGAGGGCGGCTTCTTCCTTCCATTTCCCTGGTCAGAGCAGAGAACACAAAGACCAGGCAACCATCGCTGAGAATGATCATCAGGAAAATGACCACCATATGTCAGGTGGGGAGAGACCGGCCCTCCATCAGAGGATATATCACATGAGAGGTGGCAAATGAGACGCAGGAACTGTCCACCCATGAAGATGCTCAAGCGAAGGCATGGAGAAATTCAGTAGTACCCATGTGCCCTTGCCAGGAGTTCCGGAAATACCAGCCTCAGTCAGGGCCTCCGTGAATAGGAGGAAGGGCTGAATGTATGAGGCGAGGCCCACCCTCAGATCCATGCTAATTCTGCTGTGGCCCACTTAGGTCTGGGTAGAGGGACTGTCCTCAACTCAAGTGAACGCAGGTTCCCTCGAGTGTCACTCACTCAACCCCCGGAGGAGAAGGGGTCCCTGGCTAGCCTTCTATCCCCAGGAAAGCCACCACCCTGAGGTCTCCAGAGAGCTCACTATTTCCTCTTCACAGCACAGGGATGGGCTGGCCCTTCCCTCTGTTCCTCCAGCTTCCTCCCAGGACACTGACCTTTATGGCGTCATACACCAGAGCCTGCAGCAACAGCGTCTGCCCAGTTCCAGCAGGGGGCAGCAGGGCCCGGGTCAGAGCCGGCCTGGGGCCAGCCTGGGGCAGCTCGCAGCCTGCCCAGGAACCTGCCCAGCCCGGCCCGCCTGGCTGAGCCCAGGAGATCTGCACGGGAGGAAGAAGGGACACTGAGAAGCATGGTGGGAATTGGCTGGGAGAGAGACGCAAGGCCCAGATTCTGGCCCTCCACTCCCATCTCCCTGCTAATTCCTCCCCAAGCCAGGGAGGAGCAGAAGGGCTATGGGAGGACTGGAGGATGCAGCCCTCCCGTTGCCTGGCCCAACAGCAGACGCTCTATAAAGACTGAGGTTCCCAGTCCTGGTGGGCTCTTCACCACAGAGGCTGGGAGAGGAGGAGGGAAGGACGGCTGGTCAGCCGGCCAGGATGTGCCCCTGTGGGGGGACCTGCTCTGCAGTGGCTTCATCTTTTCCTGGTCCCAGTCTCAGTTGGCTGCAGGCAGGCTGACCAGCCTCTTTTCCCCAGCTGGGGCTTAAGAGGTCTCCCAAGCTCTGGGGATGAAGAGGGCTCTGGGTTCTGGCCAGCTCCAGTCACCTGCAAATACCCACTGAGGCCCACCCCTCGGGGAGAGCCAGGCTGACCTACTGTGCAGGGGTTGGGGGCCCACCCACTCTCTGGCCCTGCCTATCCTCTCATGGAGAAGGAAAAAGGCTCTTCTGCAGCCAGGGTGATGGTGTGGGATGGGTGGGGTGTTCTTTTCACTAGTCACATGTTGTGATCTGGCGCCCCCTGGTGTCTTACTTGGGAATGAGTCGGAGTGTGGGACTCTGACCTACCTAGGCTCCAGGCTCACCTTTCTCTTGGAGTGACCCCGGCAATCCGAAATGCTGCCACCCATAAGGCTGTGCACTTCAGCCTTGTCTTCCACATCTGAGGGCGGTGGGGACCAGTCCTGGGGCCGGGGATGCACAAGGGACTCCAGCTCATGGGCCGCAGGAAGGCTGGGGGGGCCAAGTCGGGCTCTGGAGTACAGCGCCGGGTTCCCAGTGGTGGCTGCGGACAGGCCCGGGAGGGATTCCCTGGAAGGAAAGAAGGAAACAAGGCACAGTGCTCAGTAAGGAGGGGTGGCAGATATCCACCATATCTCTGGGCAGTTTGGGTCTCTGGGACTTGGTTTCCCCATCTATGCAACAAATAGCCAAGAGCTGCTGTCAAAAGAGCCTGACATGGCAAATGGGGCCCTGCCTCCTTTGCCTCCAGACACATGGAGATTTGGGACTGGCAGATCATGCTGGGAGCTACAGAGGAAGTATGGGTGAGGCAGCTCTGCCTGCCCTTGCTGAGAGGGGAAGAGGAGCTCCCCTAAATCCATCCCCATTCTCATGAGAACATGACCCTGGCCTTTGATCCAGAGGCCCCTTTCTTTCTCTCTCTCTCTCTCTCTCTCTCTCTTTCTTCCTTTTTTATTTTTATTTTTTTGTGATACTGGGGATTGAACCCAGGGGCACCTCCTGGCTACACCTCCAGCCCTATTTTATTTCTTTATTTTGAAGCAGGGTCTCACTAAATTGCAGAAGGCTTCACTAAGCTGCTGAGGCTAGCTGCGAATCTGTGATCTTCCTGTCTCAGCTTCCCAAGCACTGGGATTACAAGCGTGCGCCACCATGCCCAGCTTTTCTTATTTATTTATGTATTTATATTTTGTGATGATGAGGATGAAACGTAGGGCCTCACACAGGCTAGTCAAGTGTAGTGTCACTGAGCTATACCCCCAGTCTCCAGAGTCTTTTTTTTGGGGGGGGGTACTAGGGATTGAACCCAGGGGCCCTCTACCTCCAAGCTACACCCCCAGCCCTTTTGATCTCAAACCTGCAATCCTTCTGTCTCAACCTCCCAAATACTGGGATTACAGGAATGTGCCACCATGCCCAGCTAAAGTCCTAACTTTAATGACGTTCCTGGAGGTGCATCAGGTAAGTCTTGGTCACAGTCCCTGTTCACCTTCTGGAAATGCCTTAGGTCAAACTGGCTCCCTGCCCACCTGTGGGGGCTGCGCCGCAGGCCAGCACACATGCAGGCCAGGAGGCAGAGGAGGCCCAGGCAGACACCCACGATGATGCCGGTGACCGAGTGCACGTCCAAGGAGTCTGAAGGGGGAAAGATGGGACAGAGCCGGTCAAGGACAGGTGAAGGGTACAGGGCTCATAGATCAGGGTGACTCGAGGCTTCCACAGGAGTACACTGGCCTCAGTCTCACCTTTGGCCCCTCACAATCTTCTGATACAAGGGCAGGAGGGCCCCATCGCTTCACAGGGGACACCACTACCCATCCCCAGAGGCCTCCCCAAAACACATCCTCATCAAACTGGCCTTTCAGTGAAACATGCTTCTCACCTGCCCACCAGGCCTGCTTCATGGTGTGGGGCATGTGCTCACCACACTTGGTTTAATGTTCTGTTGTCCCCATCATAAAATTCTTAAATGAAGGGCCCTGCATTTTTATTTTGCCTGACCCTGTGAGTTACGAAGCCAGCCATGCCCACTCCGCCCCTATAACCCTAAGCCAATCCTCTAATTACGGCAATCTCTCAAAGAAACTGGTCTCTCAGCCTCGCCAGTCCCCTGCAAAGCAGACCTTGCCAACAAGTCATCCCTGATCCACACCACCTTCTCTCTTCAAGCTCACCCTGTCCCACCAAACCCAGAGGGCAGCTGTCCAACAGGATGGAAGTGTAGCTGTGCCCAGAGGCAGCCTTTCCTCCTTCCTCCCTGCCCTCCTACCTGAGAGCTTCTCCTGGAGAGTGATCACATCCTGCAGGCGGGAGAAGGGCCCAGGGCCCACCTCTGTGCGGGCTCCCATCTTGAAGAAGTACCTGGTGTCGCTCTCCAGGCCGTGCACCTCCGCACTGAAGATATTTCCTGGGGCAGGAGGAATAGGGAGAGCAGGTGGTGGGTGGGGCGGCAGGGTGCAGGCTGGGCAGGGCAGCGGGACTGAGGAGTGAGCCTCCCATTCAGGTTAGCAAGTGGCTGCCTGCCCCTCCCAGACGCCAATGAGCCTCAGGTCCGCCCTCCTCTGCAGCCACTTGGGGAGGCTGGGCAGCCCTGAGCCCAGCACCTGGCGGGTGCCCTCACCCTCTGTGGTGAGCAGTGTCCACTGGTGTTCTGGCTGGCTGTGGTTGTTGCTGTATAGGATCAGATACTCCACAATTTCCCCATTGGGCTCCGTGGGGGGGCACCAGTGCAGCCGGACAGTGGACGGGGTCAGGGGGCTCAGGCGCAGGTCTGATGGCGGTGTGGAAGGTCCTGGAGAGCAGGGGGGGGATGGGGAGAGGCAGGGTCACCAGCCAGGAGTTGGGATGAGCATTCCCTCCTCCTTCTCCACCCAAAAAAGCCACACAACAAAGGTGAGGGCTGGTCTCTAGTTGGGGAATTTCTGGAAGCTGGGAACAATGCTTTACCAGGCTCCTCCCACCTCTCATCTCCATTCAGCTCTGCCCAGACCTTGGGGTTGGGGGGGGGGTGCTTCAGAAAGAGGGCAGTGGGAGCAGGAGGAGGTGGAGAGGAGAGGGCTGGGGGAAGGGGCCAGGCCACTCACGATCAGGCAGGGTGGAGCGCTCCACAACAGAGCCAAAAGGCCCGTCCACGTCCACACCATGAGACTGAACTGCAAACTCGTACTTGGTGAACGGCTTCAGCCCGCCAATGAGGATGTCTTCTCCAGAACTGCCAGGGCAGGACGGGGATAGTGTCTGGGGCACACTCTGAGCAGGGCAGACCCCCAAACCCACACCCTGCCCCCAGCCCAGGGTGTACGCTGGAAGGCCTGGGCACAGGGCCATGGACACCACCCAGAGGACCTACAGAGAGGTTTGGATGTATGTTGTCTAAACTGCAAGGTGACCCTCTTCTCCAGGAAGGCTTCCTGAATCAGTCCAAGTCATTCTCCACCTGAGGAACCGTATCTGAAGCAGCTTTTTATTTATTATTATTTTTTTTAATTAATTTTTTTTGTGGTACTGGGGGTTGAACTCAGGGGCATTCTACCTCTGAGCTATACCCCCAGCCCTATTTTTTATTCTTTATTTTGAAACAGGGTCTCACTAAGTTGCAGAGTGCCTCACTAGGCAGCTGAGGCTGGCTGTGAACCCGGATCCTCCGGTCTCAGCCTCCCGAATGCTGGGATTACAAGCATGCGCCACCATGCCCGGCTTGAAGCAGCTTTTTCTTAATTTTGCTTTATCTACAATTGTGTATGTATACCTTTCTTCTTCTTCTTCTTTTTCTTTTTTCTTTTTTTTTTTTTTTTGGTGGTGGTACTGGGGATTGAACCCAGGGGCATTCTACTTCTAAACTATTGTCCCAGCCCATGAAACAGGGTCTCACTAAGTTGGTCAGGGCTTCACTAAGTTGCCGAGGCTGGTCTCCAACCTGCCATCCTGTCTCAGCCTCCCAAGCACTGAGGTTACAGGCGTGCACCACTGTGCCCAGCTAACAAATTGCTTTTTCTTCTGACCCTGGGGATGGAACCCAGGGGGCATTCTACCTCCAAGTTATATCCCTAGACTTTTTTTGTGTGTGTGTGGTACTGGGGATTGAACCCAGGGGCATTCTAACTCCGAGCTACACCCCCAGTCCTATATTTTTTATTATTTTGAAACCGGGTCTCACTAAGTTGCGGAGTGCCTCACTAGGTAGCTGAGGCTGGCCTCGAACCCTGATCTTCCGGTCTCACCTCCCAAATGCTGGGATTACAAGCGTGCACCACCACGCCCGGCTCCCTAAACCTTTTTAAAGTTTTTATTTTGAAACAGGGTCTTGCTAAGTTGCTGAGGCTGGTCTCAAACCTGTGATCCTCCTGTTTCAGCCTCTCAAGTACTGGGATTACAGCCACCTCGCCTGGCTAACCAATAGCTTTTTTTTTTTTTTGGTCATGCTGGGATGAACCCAGAGGCATTCTACCTCTGAAAAACACCTCTAGACCTACTTCATTTTTAAAAAAATTTTGAAGCAGGGTCTCACTAAGTTGCAAAGACCCTCACTAAACTGCTGAGGCTGGCTGCGAACCTGTGATCCTCCTGTCAGCCTCCCAAGTACTGGGATTACAAGCGTGCGCCACCGCACCGGCTACCAATGGCATATAATGCAGTGGCTGTCTCCCACCTGATGGAGGCAGCTCTGAGGACAGTGGCGGGCTCCTCCACTCTCAGATGGAGGCCCTCTGAAGTTGGAAAACAAGCCAGTCCTGCATCCCATGGTTGAGAACAAGGCTCTGTGGAGAAGGGATGGGGACAGACAGGCTCTCCTCCCTCACCTGTCCCCTCTGTCAGCAGGCAAGGAGGCGGGCCCTGTGCAGACCTTAGTGTGCCAGAAATGACAGGTGCACCCTGACGCAACACGTCTCTGAACCCCTGGCTCCCTCTCTCATTACCTCTCCCGTTACCACCCCAAAGCCCCCCCCCCCATTTACAGCGTCAGCCCCTCGTCCTCACCTGGTGTAATAGGTGACCAGGGAGGCATTCCTGAGCCCCCAAGGGCTGAAGCGCACTGTGTAGTTGACAATCTTGACCGTGGTGAAGTCCGGCTTCTTCCACCGAAGCCAGATGGATGTGGAGCTGTTTGATTCTGCGTGGACGTGGGCGGGGGGCAGGGGCGGCCCCCTCTGGATGGGCAGGTCTAGAAGGTGAAAATTTGAGTGTGGGGAGGGAGGGAGGACACACGTCTCTAAATCCCTGAAGTGGCTTACACTTCCCAAGGCTCGCTCTCTTGTGATCCTGTGAGCTAGGTGCTGTTATTCCCACTACACAGATAATGAAACTGAGACTCCCAAGAATCTAAGTGTTGTTTTGTTTTGCCAAGGTCACACATACAGCAGAGTGTGGAGTACATTAGAATGTAACAGAGAGGGGCAGCACACCATGGCAACTGAGAACAGACTCTGGAGCCAGCTCTGCTGTGTGACCTCGGAGACGGTACTTCACCTCTCTGCCTCCATTCCCTATTGTGTAAGTGGATTCTGCAAGTGGATCGTACCTACCTCATGGGGTTGTTGTGAAAGTTAAATTAGTTACTATCTATAAATCAGATAGGAAAGTGCCTGGCATATAGTATGTACTATTTGATAAGTGTTTATCATATAAACATAAAGTAGAATAAACTCCATGAGAGCAGGTACCTTATTTGTGTTGTTCATCACTAAATTCCCAGAACAGAGCTGGCACGTAGTAGATACTCAGTAAAATATTTGCTGAATGAATAAATGAACAAACTGAAATTAGAACCCAGGTTTCTTGGCTTCTGGTTGAGCACTTTTCCTGCTAAACCAACCATATGGATGAAAGTCAGCCTGGGAAGTTAGGGGTGAGGGGTGGTCATGTGAGCCAGCAAGGTGCCTAATGCAGGGCCACGGCAAGTGGAAAGACCTGTCCAGGAGCCAGAAGCCTTGGTTCTAGTCTAGGCTTTGTGTGACCCTGGGCAAGTCCCTTTGCTTCTCTGAGACTCAGTTTCCCTGGAGACCACATAGGGATACTCCCCCTGGGGAGAGATGAGGGATAATCTGATAGTGTGATGTAGGGTGGCTATGTTTGAAGAACTGTCTCAACGTCACACCTGGGGTCAGGAATTCATTTTTTCTTTCTTTCTTTCTTTCTTTTTTTTTTTTTTTTTTTTTTTTTTTTTTGTGGTGCTAGGAATTGGGTCCAGGGGCATTCTATCTTTGAGTCACACCTCCAGTCCTATTTTTTTTTTTTTTTTTAGACAGAGTCACACTAAATTGCTGAGGGCCTTGCTAAATTGCTGAGGCTGACTACGAATGTGCAATCCTCCTGTCTCAGTCTCCCAAGAACTAAGATTACAAGCATGGGCCACCATGCCCAGCTCTATTTTATTTTTTATCTAGAAACAGAATCTCACTAGATTGCTGAAAGACTTGCTAAGTCATTGAGGCTGGCTTCAAACTTGTGATCCTCCTGTCTCAGCCTCCCAAATACTGTGATTATGGGTATGCCTGACCATCATGGGGTTTTTCACTGTGCAAACCTTGCAGATGAGCACTGTTCACAAATAATGAAAATGTACCAGTGTCGGGCCTGAGCGAACAAACTGGGCTCTCTCCCTAGACCGGCTGGAGAGGACCCCGACCTAGGAGGGTGGGCTTCAAGGTGAGCTGAGGTGGCTACCCTGCCCAGAGGAAAGGGAAAGACAGCAGCTCACTGAGCACCCCCTCCCCTAGCTCGCTCACCTGGTGTGGGTGCCCTCTCCGTCTTGCCTTTCCACACCGCTGCATAGCCGTCCTCGTGTTTGTTGAACGCTACCAGCTTCACCTCATACAGCTGACCAGGGACTGTGGAAGGTCACAGGGTCACCCACTGGGCAGAGGGATGTCCACGGTCACCCTCTCTTCCCCAGAGCAATTCCATCTCTAACTCTCACCCAGTGAAGCCATGTCCACGTGGCTCCAGACCCCAAGTCCCTCACCTAGCTGGGTCAGCTCGTACTGCTTCACTTTCTTCTTGAGCCGGACGGGCCCCACATCCCAGGCCTGGTCTCCACGGCCCCCAGGGGGGCGATCGCCATCCGCCTCCTCCTCGGCCCCCACTTCCCGCCAGTACAGTTTGTAGCCAGAGATCTGGGTGGCATGAGGGGGCGGCTGCCATGACACCACCAGGGACTCCATCCTCGCCCGCACCTTCAACTCTGCAGGGGCAAAAGGGACTGGGGGCAGGAGCAGGACGGGGGAAAGGAGGAAGAGAACGAGAAAAGCAGAGAAGGCCAGAATGGGAGAAGGGGAAGGGGCCAGCAAAGATGGCATTCCGTGAGAGCTTGACCAAGGCCTTCCAATGTGGCACCCCTCAGCCACCACCCCGAGTGCAGGCCTGCGCTCTGGCAGTGTGCCGAGAAGTCAGGGACGTCTCCTGGGCATATGCAAAGGGGTCAGCAAGGGCGCCTCTGGGCAGGGCTGACGGTAGCTGGCACAGAGGCCTCTGTAAGCATCCTGAAGGAATGAGCGGAGGCAAGGGGCTACTGAAGCCAAGAAGGAAGGTGGAGCCATTAGAGTAGGGAGCCCCACTTGGATCCTAAGAGTGGGGGGCTTACTATGTGTCAGACACCATTTGAAGAACTTCAGATTTATATTTAACTTTATTCTCATAACCCTATAAAATAATAGAATTACGTGTGTGTGTGTGTGTGTGTGTGTGTGTGTGTGTGGTATTGGGGATGGAACCCAGGGGCATTCTACCTTCGATCTATACCCCCAGCCCTAATTTATTTTTTATTTTGGAACAGGGTCTTACTAAGTTGCTGAGGGCCCCACTAAGTTGCTGAGATCCTTCTGTCTCAGCCTCCCAAATACTTGGATTATAGGTGTGCACCACCATGTCTGGCTGTCTTTTTCTTTTTGCAGTACTGGGAATTGAACCCAAGGCCTTGCATATTCTAGTCAAGTGTTCTACCATCTAGCTACATTCCCCCAGCCCAGAAACAATATTATTATCTTTATAGATAGAAAAACTGAGGCTCAGAGAAGTTAATAACTTGCCCAATGTCACACGGATAGTATGTGTGCCAGGTGTTGTCTGCATTTAATCACTTTACTGTTGGGTCTCTCCACAAAAACAATCACAGTCAGACACGGTGGTACATGCCTGTAATCCCAGTAGTTGGGCCTGGGTCCCGAGGGCACATGTACATCCACACAGGCACACAAGCTGTCCTGTCACCTCCAACCCTTTACCATGGCTCTGGTTGTGCACGCTGGGTGTCCTGTGCTGCATCCACGGGGAGGGGGCCCCGTAGCCGGCCCCTGTGCTCGCTGAAACCCTTACTCGGTACACCTTGTTGGGCTGAAGCGAGTTTAGCATAAGCTGTGTCTCATTCCCCGGCACCTCAGTGGAGAAAATTTGATCTGTTGAGACAGAAAAGATTGGCTGCTGAGTGTCCACGTGGGGGCCATGACCTCTAAACTCCCTACACCAAGTCTTCCCCTTCAGATCCTGGTTCCTTGGTGCTCGTGGGGCGGAGGCCCCTGGACAGACTCCTCAGCGCCTGAGCCAAAACCACAGCTCCAGGGTCAACTCTTACGGGGAGAACCTTGGCATGCCCTCCCCTGCCCCGTGAAGGCCATTGAGCGCGACCTGGCTTCTGGAGCCCTGAGGATCCTCCCAAGCCTGCTTCCTCGCCTTCCTCCCTCCTCCCCTACCCTCAGCAGCTTTTCCATCACCCCTCCCCAGGTTACCTACATCTCCCCAGTGCACCTTTTACCTCCCATCTCTCATTTTTGGGGTGTGTGTGTGTGTGTGTTTTACTGGGGATTGAACCCAGGCATTCTACCTCTGAGCTATACCCCCAGCCCTATTTTACTTTTTATTTTGAAACAGGATCTCGCAAAGTTGCTGAGAGTTTTGCTAAATTGCTTAGGCTGGTCTTGAACCTATAATACTCCTGTTTCAGCCTCCCAAGTACTGGGATTACAGGCATGTGCTTCCACACCTGGCTTCATCTGTTTCCTTTTTTTTTTCAGTACTGGGGATTGAACTTGGGCGCTTTACCTTCAAGCTATCCCTCCAGCCCTATTTTTTATTCTTTATTTTGAAACTGGGTCTCCCTAAGTTGTGGAGTGCCTCACTAGATAGCTGAGGCTGACCACAAACCTGGATCCTCCGGTCTCAGCCTCCCAAATGCCCCCGGGCCTATTTCTAATTCTTTATTTTAAAACAGGGTCTCACTAAGTTGCAGAGGGCCTCACTAAGTAGCAGAGGCTGGCCGTGAATCTGGATCCTCTAGTCTCAGCCTCCCAAGTACTGGGATTATAAGCGTGCACCACCACCCCTGGCTTCATCTGCTTCTTGAGCTGCATGGGCTTCGAGGATTCTTTGGGCTACCCACCTCATTTTACAGATAAAGAAATGGAGGCAGAGACTCAACTGGGTCACACACTGCAGCGGCAGGGAGGTGGGACTAGAACCCAGACCTCCCTTGCCTGTCTTCCACTCACCACCTCCACCCCCTGCCTCTCCAGGCTCAGCTTTCTGCACCCCACCACTCTGCTCCATTCCCTCAGGTCTGTGGCCTCTGCCGGCCCCTTCGCTGGTAATTCCCGCGCAGGCGCACCTACCCCAGCCACTCACCTTCCTTTCCCAAGCCGTACTCTATCTTGTACTTCACCACCTGCCCATTGCTCAGGTTGGGGGGCAGGGGCAGCCACGCCACCCTGATGTCCGAGGGGTTGGGGCTGGAGAGGGCGAGCTGGGGTGCCGCACTGGGGACTGAAACAGAAGAACACCAGGGTGAGCTCTGCTCTATGATGTGGGCGGGGGTGAGGCTCAGGAGCAACAGAGACACACAGCAAGTCAGAAGGAGGCCTAGTATCTGAGGGAGGAAAGGGAGCCTCTCAGGGGAGCCCTAAGCTGGAGGACGGGACACAATCCCCTGCATGCCACTGACCCTTATTCCAGCTGGGTGGTACATGGTGTCAGGAAGAAGGACCGTGTGATATGGGGGATCACAAGGCCTGGACTCAAGTCTCAGCTGCACTAATGACCTTGGGCAAGTTACTCTCATTTTCTGGGCTTCAGTTTTCCCGATTGTAAACTGGGGAGAAGAACCCCTGCCCACTTCCTTACAGGGCACAACAAATGACACAAGGCAGGCAAGGTGCCTTGGCATACACTGGTTAAGAAAAAGAGAGCAAGCCAGGCATGGTGGCGCACACTTATAATCCCAGCACTTGGGAGGTTGAAACTGGAGGATCCCGGTTCACGGCCAGTCTCAGCTACTTAGTGAGGCCCTCTGCAATTTAGTGAGACCCTGTTTCAAAATAAAGAATAAAAAATAGGACTGGGGATGTGGCTCAGAGGTAGAATTCCCCTGGGTTCAATCCCCAGTACTACCAAAAAAAAAAAAAGAGCAGCCAGGCATGGTGGTACACACCTTAATCTTAGTACTTGGGAGGCTGAGACAGGAGGGTTACAGGTTTGAGGCAATCCTCAGCAACTTAGTGTGACCCTGTTTTTAAAAAAATAGGGCTGGAAGTATAACTTGGAGGTCGAATGCCCCTGGGTTCAATCCTCAGTTACCCCCACCCCCCACCCAAAAAAGGAAAGAGAGAAGGGAGCTGCCATCCCTAGGGAATTCTCTGGGCCCCACCGTCATCCAGTGTGTGGACCAGCGTCGGTGTGGAGGTGCGGCTGGCCCCCAGCTGGGAGTAGGCCACCACGTAGAACTCGTAATCCGTGTTGGGTTCCAGGTCCCGAACTTGTAGTTCTGTAGTGTCATTGTTCACCGCAAACTGGTATTCCACATTGTCTATGCCTGGGGTGGTAACACAGGGGTCAAGGGGACTGTCACAGGGCCACTCCAGGCACTGGCCAGCTAGAGTCTGTCTATTGTCCCACTCTTTGGAATAGTCTATTTGTAGCTAACTCACCCCAGATACTCTGATCTGGAGAGTATAACCCCCCTTGGCCTTTAGTCTTCTTATTATTAATTTATCCTCAGACTAGGAAGTTCTGGTGTCTAATTAAAATGACTTCTGTTGCAGTTAGTTACTTGGGGTGGGAGGTGGCTCCAAGATGCCAAGAAATTTTTCCTGAAAGGAAAAGCATCCTTTTCTTTCTCTTTCTCCTCCCCTCTCCTGGTGCTGGAGATTAAACCCAGAGACATTCTACCTCCACACCACACCGCCAGCCCTTTTTCATTTTTTTATTTGGAAACAGGGTCTTGCTAAGTTGCTGAGAGCCTGGCTAAGTTGCTGAGGCTGGCTTCAAACTTGCAATCCTCCTGTCTCAGCCTCCCAAGTACTGGGATTACAGTCATGTACCACCACGCTGGGCTTCCCTCTCCTCTTAACAACGTGGCTGAGCGAAAGCTGCCGTATACATTGACTCCCTTAGGCTAAAGATAGCCGCCTAACAGACCTATTGTTGGATCTCTCTGGTGGGCTCCGACTCCATCCCATCCCGGCCCCAAACGTATCCACCAGACAACCCTTCACTCATGCAACCTGTGGCCCTCCCCAACCTTCCTGCGCGAGCGCTCTGCCGGGCGCCTCCCTCGGGACAGGCGAAGACGTACCTCGCGCCTTCTGGTAGTGGAGGGAAAAGCCAATGATCTGCTCGCTGTGCAGCTCGGGCCGCTCCCAGGCCACCAGCACAGTGGAGCTGCTCAGCGGCGTGGCTGTGACTCGCGTGGGGGCGCTGGGCAGCCCCTCGCGCACCACCACGGCCAGCGGCGCGGCGGCGCACGCCGTCCCCGCGCTGTTCTCCGCCACGCACTGGTAGTAGCCGGCGTCCTGCAGGCCGATCTGCGTGATGACCAGGCTGCCGCCGCCGCTCTGGACCTTGACGCGCCCGTTGGGCCGCAGCGGCGCCCCGTCGTGCAGCCAGCGCAGCGCGGGCGGCGGCTCCCCCGACGCGCCGCACACGAAGCGCGCCGTGCTCGCCCGCGTCCGCGACAGCGCCTCGGGCGCCTGCGAGATGGCCGGGGCCGCTGCGGGCGGGAGGGCGACGCTGACGGCGCTCTGCTGTCCCCAAACGCCCCGGCCCGCCCCTCGGCCCTCTCCAGTCACCCCAACTTCTCCCAGATCCACCCGGTCTGCCTCCCACTCACCGTTCTCTCCTCTCCAGAATGGACCCCAGGGCTTCTCAGCTCCTCCGGCTCTAACCCCACCTCTTCGCCCTTCCGCCTCCCCATTATTCCACACCTACCAATGTCTACACTCTTCCCCGGTTCCCCAGCCCCGGTCGAGCCCGGTAGCACCAGTAACCTCGCCCCACTCCCCGTTAGCTAGCTTTCACGCCTCCCCACCTCCAACCAGCCACGCCAGGTCCTAATCACCCCGATCCCTCCATCCCTGACTCAACTCCCCCACTCGATCCTCCGGCTACACCCCAGCCCCTTCTCATCCTCCAGGACCACCCGCGCCCCGCCCGCCCCGCCTCACCCAGCACGCGGAGCTCGGCGGCGGCCGTGGCGAAGTGGCGCGTGCGAGGCTTGTTGGCGCGGCAGACGTAGACGCCCGAGTGCCGGGGCTGCGCGCGGGCGATGAGGAGGTTGGTGCGGCCCAGGACGATGACGTCGGTGGCGATGGGCTTCCCGTCTGGGGCAGGAAAGGGTGCACGCTGAAGGGGGGAGCTTCGGACTGCACCTCTGTGCACCCTCCACGCACCGGATAAAGTGAATACCACAGTCTCTAGCCTGGTGGTTCTCTCTGAGCCCTCTTGTCTCAGTGTGTATGGGAGACAGTCCCTAGCTGGAAGGGACAGTGCCTAGCTGGCTTGTGGTGCAGGTTACACTAGTCATCATTACTGTTACTATTATTGTCGTTGTTATTATCTGTAGTACTAGGGATTGAACCCAGGGGCATTATACCTCTGAGCTACACCCCCAGCCCTATTTTTTTTTTTTTTTCGGCACTGCGGATTGAACTCAGGGGCATTCTACCTCCGAGCTATACCCCCAGTCCTATTTTTTATTATTTATTTTGAAACAGGGTCTCACTAAGTTGTAGAGTGCCTCACTAGGTAGCTGAGACTGGCCGAGAACCTAGATCCTCAGTTCTCAGACTCCCAAATGCTGGGATTACAAGCATGCGCCACCACGCCTGGCTCCTATTTTATTTTTTATTTTGAAACAAGGTCTAAGTTGCAGAGGGCCTTGTTAAACTGCTGAGGCTGGCCTCCTGTCTCAGCCTTTCAAGTACTGGGATTACGTTCCCACAGCTCCATACCCAGCTGAGACTTTATCTTGATGCGAAATGAAAACTATTTAGAAAACTTTTGCCTTGCAGACATGTACAGAAAATCCAGACAAGAAATGCAAATGACCAAGAAATTTTTGAAAAAATTGTTCACTGGCTGGCATGGTGGTACAGGCTTGTAATCCCAGTACTTGGGAGGCTGAGACTGGAGGATCCGGGTTCGCAGCCAGCCTCAGCTACTTAGTGAGGCCCTCTGCAACTTAGTGAGACCCTGTTTCAAAATAAAGAATAAAACAAATAGGATTGGGGGTGTAGCCTGGAGGTAGAATGCCCCTGGGTTCAATCCCTAGTATCACACACACACACAAAAAAAAAGCTGTTCACCTTTATGTAATTGAAGAAATGTACATCAAGAGCTGGGCATAGTGGCACATGTTGTAATCTCAGTACTTGGGAGGCTAAGACAGGAGAATCGCAGGTTCAAAGCCAAGCTCAGCAACTTAACGAAGCTCTCAGCAACCTAATCAGATCCTGTTTCCAAATAAGAAATAAAATCGGGCTGGGAGGTGTAGCTTGGAGGTAGAATGTCTCTGGGTTCAATCCCCAGCACTCAAAATTTAAAAAAAAGAAAAAAAGAAATGAACATCAAAACACAGAGGTTAATTTTTACCCATCAACTTGGGAATGTTCTTTCTTTCTTTTTCCTTCTTTCTTTCGGTGGTGCTTGTGTGTTAGTGCAGATTGAACCCAGGGACATTCTACTTCCAAGCTACACACCAGCCCTTTTTCCTTTTTTTTTTTTTTTTTGGTGTTACTGGGAATTGAACTCAGAGGCCTTCTACCTCAGAGCTATACCCCCAGCCCTATTTTTTATTCTTTATTTTTGAAACAGGGTCTTACTGCCAGGTGTGGTGGCACACACTTGTAATCCCAGCATTTGGGAGGCTGAAACCAGAGGATCCAGGTTCGAGGCCAGCCTCGGCTACCTAGTGAGGCACTCCACAACTTAGTGAGACCCTGTTTCAAAATAAAGAATAAAAAATAGGTCTGGGGGTATAGCTCGGAGGTAGAACACCCCTGAGTTCAATCCCCAGTACCGCAAAAACAAACAACAACAAAACCAACAGGGTCTTACTAAGCTAAGTTGTGGAGGGCCTCACTAAGTACCATGCACCACCACATCTGGCTTTTCTTTCTTTTTTTTTTTTAAACAGGGTCTTAGCCAGACATGGAGGCACACACTTGTAATCCTAGTACTTGGAAGGCTGAAACAGGAGGATCCCAGGTTTGCGCCAGCCTCAGCAATTTAGTGAGACCCTGTTTCAAAATAAAGAATAAAAAATAGGGCTGGGAGTGTAGCTTGAAGGTAGAATGCCCCTGGGTTCAATCCCTGGTACCACAAAAAAAAAGGAAGGAAGGAAGGAAGGAAGGGGGTCTTACTGGGTTGCTGAGTCTGTTCTTGAACCTTCCGTCCTCCTGTTTCAGCCTCCCAAGTACTGGGATTACAATCATGTGCCACCACACCTGGCTGGAATGTTTTTCAAAAACAATAAATAAAGGGGCTCCATCTTGACCTTGAAGCCAGGGATTCCAACTTATTTGCCCTGATTCTGGGAAGATGATCAGGCTTACAGGCAAGTATGTGTTAACTGGGCAGATCACTGCAGTGTTAACTGTAAGAGATAACTGAAAACAACTTACATATCTGACAGGAGGAACTGATGGGTTACATTATAGCTACATTCAAATAATGGAATATTATATAGCCATTCAAAAAATAATTTTTTGAGCCAGACATGATGGCACATGCCTGTAATCCCAGTACTTGGGAGGCTGAAACAGGAAGATCACAGGTTTGAAGCCAGCCTCGGCACGTAGAGAGACTCTCATCAATCTAGTGAGACTCAGTAAAATAGGACTGGGAGTGTAGCTCAGAGATAGAATGCCCCTGGGTTCAATCCCCAGTGCTACCAAAAATAAATAAATAGATAAATAATTTTGGGGTTATTTTTTTTGGGGGGGGGAGAGGTCTTTTTTGGTACTGGGAATAAAACCTAGGGTGTTGCTCATGTAAGGCAAGTACTTTACCACTGAGCTATATCCTGGCCCTATTTTTTTAAGTGTTAAGAATGGGGAAATGCTTATAACATACTGTTGGAAGAAAACAGGGCTTGATCAATACAGCACGCTTTCTCAATTTCAGGGGGAAATGTGCATGTGCATAGAAAAAAACTTGGAAGAAAATGTACTTGCATGTTAATTTTTATCTGAGTTGTAGGATATTTCTGCTTGTTTTTCCTAGTTTTCTACAATAAACCTGTATTGCAATTGCAGCCAGAATACAAAACAAAATATAACAAAGCCCACATACCTTCAGAGAGCAGGGCCTGGGGTCAGAATATAGTTCCTTCCCATTCTCTTCCTACTCTCTATCCAGAAGTGCTAATAGCAAGCTTGCCCCAAGTGAGTTTCTAGAACCACAGGTATCAGGATCCTCTGGGGCAGCAATTTTCAAATCCTTACTGTGCACATGAATCACAGAATCACAGGGTTCCTTGTCAAGCTATGAAGGCCTGGGTCAGGGCCCCAGATTCTGCATTGCTAACTGACTCCAAGTAGTGGGTCAGAGATCACACTGTGAGCAGCAAGGAGGTAGGGCACTTGCTAAGCATCAGGATGCCTGGGTCGTGACTCCCCAGGGTGAGGAGAAGGTGTCTGCAGTTTTACTAAGCTTCCCACGTATCATGACACATGGCCAGGAATTGAGACATATCGGTATGAGGATTTCTGGGTGACACCACACACTTAACCCAGTATTAGTAGCAGGGTCCTGCTGGCCCTGGAGTCCTCCAACTAGCCAAGTGTCACAGTCTGATGACGAAGTGTAGTTCAGACAAATGCAAAGATACCAGCACTGTTCTATTTCATCAAATACATAGTTGTTCTACTTATTATTTTTCTTTAGGCTCTACTCATTATGTTCTCTTGAATGTGAGATATAAAAGAGAGGCAGTATAGGGCAAGTGAGGCAGAGAATAAGAGTAAAGATAACAGGATTTAAGACTTATGTAATGCTGCCATCAGCTTGGTACAAATCACTTCTTATTGTCAACTGGAAACAAAAACAACTGCGGGACTGCGGGGAGAGGTGAACTGGAAAGCACAGGCTCTAAGGTTGGGTCTCAGTCTCTACCTGCCTCTCTGAACCTTGGTTTCCTCATCTGCCCACTGGGAAGTAAGTCCTGCCCCTGCTTTCTTCAGAGGGCTTTTGGTGGCCCTGACAGGAGACCAGGTGTGACAGTGCTCCAGAGACTGGACAATGACTTGTAGCCCAAGGCTCTCGTTACCCTGACGGCATCTCCAGGGCTCAGTCCCACTTGGCACTTGTCACTCACGGCCTGATGCCATCAAGCCTCTCTCCCCAGGTGTGGGTGTTTGGAGGGGCCCTGCCTCTCCTCTGCTGTGTGCACTGTGCCCACGACAGCAGCAGCATGCGGGCTGGACCAAGAGTTGGCTTGTAGCCACAGACCTGGTGGGGTCACACCTCAGCTCACTCACAGGCATGAGGTACCTTCCAGTTCTCAGACACCTACCTGCAGCACTGTTGTGAGAAAAAGAAATAAGGAAGATCCTAGATAGGCATGGTGGTGCATGCCTGTAATCCCAGTACTTGGGAGGCTGAGACAGGAGGATCGAAAGTTTGATAGCCTCAGCAAGTAGTGAGACTCTCAGCAACCTAGCGAGACCTTGTTTCAAAATAAAAAATAAGATAGGAATGGGGTGTAGCTCAAGAGGGAGAAAGCCCCTGGGTTCAATCCCCAATATAACAACAACAAAAAAGAAAGACCCTAAACCAGTCCCACCCTCAGCAGAGTGGTGTTGCTATTTTCATAAAGAAAATAGGCCACACAGATTGATGACAGTTTGTCCAGGTCCCCCACAGCCCCTGACCTTGTTGCCCACCATGCCCAGTCCATCTGTCCCCTCCCCACCCTTCCCTTTGCCCTCACCTTGTCGAACCCAGGACACAAAAGGGGTGGGGTGAGCTGAGGCCACGCACTCCATCACCACGCTCTGCCCGGACACCACCGTGGTGTTCTCTGGGGCTGCCACGATGACCACATCCTGCCCCCTGGTGGCTGTCAGAGACCCTGGAGGGAAGATAAGCCAGCCAGCAGTCTTACCAATAGGCACCCATACCTGGGGGAACCTGGTGAGGCACAGCAGCCGGGCAGCGGCAGCTCTGGCCTGGCCTCCGACACAGCCTCAGAAAATGACCAGGCAGGTCCACACCTAGCCCTGTGCTCTTCCCCCCCAAATCCACGGCAGAAGAGCAGGGTCCTGGGCCGAGCTCCACACTTGAACTCTGCGCCATGGTTTCTAGTTCCAGTGCTGCATCAACGCACTGTGTGGCCTTAGCTAAGTCCCTTCCCCAAAGGGCCTTGGGTTTCCTTGTGGAAAAGGCACAGCAGCTCCCTGAGCCCCGATTCCCTGCCAAATTCTCGGTGTGACCCTGGCCCGCTGGGCAGAATGGTGAGTATGTGGTTTGTCCAGCAGGTGGAGGCAGAGACCTGGAGCAAGCCGGAGAGGAGGGAGAGCAAATCAGACCCACCCTTGGCTAAGTCCAGGAGGAAGCCAGGTAGGGGGTAGCCAGGGCCAGGGAAGCCAGCGGGTGTCCCTGGGGGAGGCTGGGGTTGAGATCTTCAGAGCACCTGCCAAGGGCCTGGCACTTTCTGTTCTCATCTCAGCTCTTCTTCTAAATCCCTGAGCTAGACATTTGATAACAGGCCAGGGCCATGCAGATGGTTAGCAGAAAAGCCAGGATTTAAACCAGGTCTTTCTGACCCCAAACCTGTGCCCTTCCTACTCTTATCACACCTGGGCTGGAGTTTTTCACACAGGCAGAAATCAACAGGAGCATAGGTCACAGGAAGCCTGACTGGCCGTACGAACCAGCAGAGCAGGGAGCTCCCAGCGCCAGAGCGCACAGGGCCCCATGCTACCCAGGGGAGCGGAGACTGCAGGAGGGAAACAGACCTTGCCTGGGAGTCAGGGGTTGGGGCTCGAGCCCCAGGTCTGTGCCCAACTGGCTGGAGGCCGGGGCTCCTCTCCTCTGCTGTCCACTGGCCGATGGGAAGACAGGGACTGGACCTCTTGGGCCCCTCCCAACTGAGGCAGCTGGCTCCAGAAACCCCCAGACTTCCCTGCAGGTGGCCTGCTTACCTCTGAGGGCCACAGTGAGTGGGGCCTCACGGCTGAAGCGCTGGCGGGCTGTGTTGATGGCCACACAGCGGTAGGAGCCTGCGTCGCTCTCCTGGACATCCAGGATCTGGAGGACGCCGTTGGGGAGAGTGATGAGCCTTGGGAGAGGGGGAGAGGGCAACCGTGAGGGACTGCAGGGAGGTGGCTTCCAGTGAAAGAGGTGCCAATCAAAATTGCAAGGTACCACTTGGATCCATCAGACTCGCAGAGGACAAAAGCTTTACTAATACCCCGTGTGCTTGAGGAAATAGGGGGGAGCGCTCCTGCCTTCTGGTGGCCATCTGATACACCCTCTTTCCAGGGCAAAGTGGTAGCAACTCTGTATTAGAACTGCATGTGATGCCATTTCTAGGATTCTATCCCAAGACAGTCTCACAGATGTGCACAAGAACATATGTCAAATGGCATTCACTCCAGGATTGCCCATAATGGCCTGGAAACAAGGCACGCGTCCATCTGTAGGGCAGGGCTGGCTGATGGGTTTGGGAACTTCATACAATGGAATGCTAAGCAGCTGTTAGAAAAAGAGGCAGCTCCATGTATGCCGGCAGATGGTGATCTCCAAAATGTGTTTTGATGCAAACCAACATGTATGGGGATAGTATGCTTGCATGCATGCACTGTGCATCCCTGGTAATCCTGGTTATCTCTAAAGAGGGGAAGTAGGATCCTGGGTTCTGGGGTGGAGGGACTTACCTTTTACTATATATCCTCTTATACAGTTTGAATTTTTTAACTCCTTGCTTGTTATTACTTCCTCCCTCCTTTGATAAAATCCCCTTTATTCACACTCTTTCATCTGACCCTCAAAACAAGCTCAAGAGACAGAGGGGACCAGAAGCTCCATTTTATTGGTTAAAAAAACAAAACACAGCATTCGGGAGGCTGAGACCGGAGGATCGGGGTTTGCGGCCAGCCTCAGCTACCTAGTGAGGCACTCCGCAACTTAGTGAGGCTCGGTTTCAAAATAAAAAGAATAAAAAATAGGTCTGGGGGTATAGCTTGGAGGTAGAATGCCCCTGAGTTCAACTCCCAGTACCGCAAAACAAAACAAAACAAAACAAAAAAAACGGAGCCTCAGATAAGTACAGGATTTTCCCAGGGTCTCCCAGCTGGAGCAGAGTTAAAACTTGAGCCCAGGATTTCTGGTGCCAAATGGCATCCATGTCCCTCCCACCCGCCTGTCTCGGCAGCCAACAGATGGCTGAGACGGCCTGTGTAAGGGATGAGGAGTCTGACCAGCCCCACCGGCATGCACCTTAGTTAGGAGAGGCACTGTGCATGAGGGTGGTCTTTCCCTCCTGATTAGAGGGTTAAGAAGGTCTGGAGACCTTGCTTAAGACATGATGATTCAGGACAGGGAGGTCTCCATGGGAGCTGGGATGTGGGCAGCAGAGCGAATGGGTCCAGATGGGACTCCTGCGGGGCCAGCTCCAGGGGGAAGGTCCTAGTTTTTCAACAGAGCAAACAGTGCTGTTCCCTAGGGTGTTGGCTGGGGTGGGGTTGGAGAGAGAATGGGGCAGCTGTGTGCTTGGAGATCCCTTAGCTCCTTCCTGGGGAAGCTGGGCCTGAGAAACTCTAATCATGGGAGAGACGCAGCGCTCGGGAGCAGGGGAAGAATGCTGGGAGAAATTCTTGGAATGAAGCCGGGCGTGGTGGCGCACGCTTGTAATCTCAGCATTCGGGAGGCTGAGACCAGAGGATCCGGGTTCGCGGCCAGCCTCAGCTTCCTAATGAGGCACTCTGCAACTTAGTGAGACCCGGTTTCAAAATAAAGAATAAAAAATA